>JAOBRG010054672.1:0-21705 GCA_027574985.1 Umimayanthus nakama | reverse complement strand
AATTATTATTATTATTATTATTATTATTAATAATATTGTTGTTGTTGTTGTTGTTATTATCAAAGAACTTGATCATATAGGAAAACGTTCATAGATGAAAAGCAAAATTGCCACCACTTGTTTACAAGGAAAACTATGGAGACAGTTTAGGAGAATGTAGCAGGACGTCTAATGTCGTATTTGGGGTTAAAAGGGTCAAACGTAGAAACCGTACCTTGTCTCAAGGTCTTGCAGTTTAGCAACCTTTTCCTGCAGCGCCTCGTTGAACGACTCCAGTTTGCCGTCCTTCTGTTTGAGCAGGTCTCTCAACCGCTTCACCTCCTCCACAGAATCTGCCAGTGACTCAATTCTGTAATTATAGATAAAGTGATCAGCTCAGCACAAGGACGTCTATTGTGACTTGCAGCACTATAAAACGTCCTAAAAACAAGATGAAAATTTTTTTCAACAAAGCGTATCTAAAGTTTCTTTAAGGTTAAAATCGCAAATATGGAATGTTTCCACTGCGGGGCTTTTAACATAAGGACCAGGTATTTCAGACTTTCCAAGAATACGAATTATATTCAGCAGTAGACTTGACAATGATTCCACACGTATTTCTTACAGCGTTTCTGCCAAGATGAGTAATGCTGATGCGTCATTGCCAAATGGACTGAAAAACAGCTCTCTGAAGCTGGTTTTAAATGATGGGAAGCAGATGAACATGGAACTAAATGGCACCCTGAAACAAACAATACAATGACACTGCAGTTTCTAGAATTAACCGAGGCAAACTATCAAAAATGCTCCGTCCTGCTCCGCAAGTCAACGTTTACGACTAAGATGGTGAGCCATTCTGCAAGTCAAATTATTGTCGTGTGGAGCAGCTCCTTGATTGGTTGAAAAGGGATATTCCAGAATGTCAGTCTCTACCAAAACTGGTCCCACGTAATAGAGGATGGCTCCCTAATAAAAATCGTCTTTTCTTTCTACCTTGTTAGTATTTCGTTGCATGGCCTGCTGAACAAACTAAAAAGCAAAAGGTAAACATACTTTCTGTCAAGTTCTTTGTTCTGTTTTTCTTTCTCTCGTAAGCTTGTGTTGAAGTAGTCTGTCTTCTCATCCAAGGAACTGGAAAGTTCCTCAACTCTACACGGATTGAAACATAAACAACGAAAATACCATAAGATTGCATCCAGTTCTTGTCATTAGAACAAAAATCTTATATACCAAAAACCTTACTTTTAATTAAACGCGTTTTTCACTTCTTCTGTACCTTTGAAGGGGTCTAAAAGGTTAATAAATTCAAAACTTATCCCGAAAAACACCTTCCAGTTACGGATTATACGGCCATGGGCCACATAAACTGTTTTCATCACTCAGTCAAGAGGTCTTATCTGAACTTGCTATCTTAGATTGTGATTTCGACTGCAACAAAACGGATAGATAAATTTTGGTCAACTAAGGTTGACACGGTATGTCGTGCGCCGTAACGTTGGATACAGCAACCTGGTAAGCTATATAGTACAAGACATTGTTCTCAACAGTGTTCGTTTGTCTGACTACTGGCCATTTTCGATTACCTTCTCTGCAGCGAGTGTATCTTTTGTTCTTTGATTCGCCCATCCTCGGCAAGGCGGTCACTATCATCGCTCAGCTTCTCTATCCTAGAAGGTGTAGAAAAACACACATGAAAAATTACAGTTCTCGAACAACAAAACCGACGGTGTTCTTGTCAGCTTCGATTACGATTACTTCTTCTCCCACCCTATTCTTGTCAAACATGTCATGGCAATGTGGTAAACCTTAAACTAGTTTAAAGGTATTTAGGATTAGTTTTGTTCATTAGACTTTTCTGTTCTGTTGGCAAATGTATGCACCGTTTCGGCGACGCTCATTGGACTAAATAAGTAAATAAACGTTAAAAAAAGGATTTGGCTATTTTACTGCAATTTGGGTTACTTATCGTTCCATCGCCATTCCTTCCCATTTTTTTCCCTTGACAAAACAAACCTTTAAGTAATTTCTCTCAGTTCTCTGGTTCACGCGATGTCTACAATTTTTATTCCTTAATAATCTTTGTGATACAATGATGGACAAATTACTCTATTAACTTACCGGTGATCCCCAAAGTGGATTCCAAAGTATTATGTGAAATTCAGTAAAAAATATCCAGCTTTGCAAGCTTCATTGAACGTTTTAAAGGTACACAAATTGAAAGGTTACTTCAAGCTTTGAGCGTATTGTGTCCCTCACTACACTAAAATGCACTCCATTTGATGACTCATGGCCTAATATATTAGTTTGATTGTGTTTTTTCAAAACTATCTCCCATTCCCTTCGTAGGAAAAAATGTAAGCAAGAATTTTCTAAAACACATCTAAATTAATCATTAATACCCCTTGCCACGATGCAATTAGGTAGTCTTATAGTCCGTTAAATAGGCAACAAGGTGGAACAAAATCCCTTTTCTAAATTGTGCTACAGTTCTCACAAACTTTAAGCACAGGCTTGCTGTGACAAATATACTAAATGTACGAAAGCTTGGCCTCCTCGTCCTACTTTGGATTCTCCACCAAAAGTAACGTAGTGTTTTAAGCAGAGGTCCTCATACACTTCTTCTCTTCATCCTACTACAGACTGTGTTAGGTTTTCGTAAGGTACAAAGATAAAGACGTAACGCCAATGTTATTCAGAGCTGAAGCGTTACAAAAAAGGCCCGAAAAAAGAAACAAATAAAACTATCTCGTAAACAATTAACATTTAACACTAGCTACCAACCCCGAACCTCTAGTTTTACAATGAATACTGTTGCCAATACTGTACCTGTTCTTAAGTTCAAACATTTCTTTTTCCCTCCGTTTAAGATTTTCATCAGATCTGTTCTTCTGACTCGTAGTATCCTCAATCCTACAAATTTCAGAAGAGGCACTTAGCGTGTCATGACACAACAGAAACAGTAAACTAGGCAAATCCGAGTGGTTATTGTTGAAAGCTGTTAATCTTGCAGCATGCAGCAGCAGCAGCAACCGTCACAACGTTGAATTGTTGAATAGTTAAGAGTTATTCTCTGAAATCGAGGTAAAAAGTGACAATATCCGCTATTCCCCGAGATTGAAGAAGATTGTTTTATCACCGAAGAACAACAACGAAGCTATCCTTGCTACGTTTCTTGTTGCATGCGCACCAGGACTTGAATGGGACGTAAATCAATTACCTGCCGTTTAGTTCATCTATTTCTCGTTCCTTAGCTTTCACTTGTTCGACAACAGTCTTCTTCACAGACACCATTTCCTCAATCCTAAGGTAGAGACAAAAAGACAAGTATCACAGTTACTTGTAATGTCTTGAAAGCTGATAACTGAGGCTGGCAACTTGCAAACAAACTACACAACGTTGTAAGACTTCCGTTTGAGGTGCTACAAGTTATATACCTATGTATTTAGGTGCAACAGCTAGCAATACAAGCGACAATTCAATGCGATTTTTCGAGTAACAACGAAGTAATGCAGGTGAAAAACTGACTTTTCAACGCATTGCCCCTACTGTTCTGCTTGCATCAAAACATTTTGCGAAAAGCAGCGATCGAATCTACTTTAAGCAACTTATATACTTCCACAACTTCCAACGGATACGCAAGTCGCGTCACGCTCAAAATACGAACGACAGCGCATTGACGAGGCTATTAAATCCGATTGTGCAAACCGAAGTGTTTCTGGTCACAATATTTACCTGTGCTCCAGCTCTGATATTTCCTTCCTCTGTTCCTTGACTTTGTTTTCTGTTCTGTGTTGTTCCCTCTCACTTTCTTCCAGGCTGTAAAAATGAAACGAGAACCAAAACAATCTCATTAATACTTTCTCATGTTTCACAGACAGCAACACCAAGAGTTAAATTCAATTTATGACCATCAAACCGAGTTTCTGTACAAGCAACTCTCAATTTTCGGAACACAACTGTTGGACTGATGCTGAACGATCACTCTAAATAACTTTTGTTTTCTCATTTTACTTCCTCCCTCCCCCCATTCCTTATCAAACCTGCTACAACCCAAATATTTGTTACTATCAATTAACTAACATCCTTGATTGGATTTCTAAGTACTACCAACGCACACAATATTTCCAAACACTAGCACAATCGTCATTTGTCCAACATTTCCATCCCTCAACCTTGTTTGAGAATTAGTTGTCACATCATCTTTAGTCGACTGCCCTGTTACGTTCTCTATAAGACTTATGTAAGCTTTTGCACCTGATAGTAATTAAAAAAGACTACATTTCGTTTTTATTCAGAAAAGGGGCCCAACCCTGAATAATGGTTCCCCTGTTGGAAAAAAAACTTGGAAAGTGCCCAGCCTCGAACAAACGTCCCCTTCAGCCCCCCACTCCTTCCCCGCAAAAAAACCCCGTTAACACTCGGTATGATGTTAGAGTAGCGTTCTTTCTATACTTTGTTTTGATGATGGAATACTGATAATGTGTTTACAAAATTGTTGACAGTTTTTGCAAGCACCCATCCTAGAATAAGTGCCGGATCTCAAAAATCGCACTGCCTAGGTCAAAAAATGAAACAAGTGCTCAGGGCGCACGGCGTTTTTGTTTCCTTCACAGTGATGTTGCGGAGATTACAACGCACCTTGCTTCAAGGTTCCTTAAAGCTTTCTCTCTCACTTCAACTGTTTGTGTCAGCTCGGCAACTTTGGCTTGTTTCTCGTCCAACCTTTGAACCAACTTCGCCTCTTTTGTCTCACTTTCTTTCACTTGTTGTGTCAAACGATTAATGCTCTCTTTGTTAGCCTTGATCTCCTCACTCAGTTTCGCAGCATTCTCCTGGTAAATCTTGGAGTCTAGGTGATGCCTGCACACAACACAAAAAATAGCTTTACTTTAGAGTAGCACTGGGCACCCAACACATGATTATGATTGAAAGCAATTTCATAGATAAACCACCTATAGCTAGGTTTGTTGTCTGAACAAATCGACTGTCCTGGAATGTTCTTTCTAGCTGCAAGGACTATAACAACAATTATTCCAGCTAAAAACGCGGTCTTACGGTATTTCAAACAGAGATCCGATAGAAAAAGGAGCTAGCCAGACCAGCTATTTAACATTTCTCTTTGCATAACCGCTACTGGACGAAAATCTCTTCATTGTAGACTAGTAACCATCGCAAACAGAAAGGGTAGAAACCTCAAGTTTTGCAAGAATGTCAAGACTCTTGTGGAGAAGCTTAAAAAAAGGCTGCTAAAGTATTACTTAGAAGATAGGTAGATTTCCTTTTAAAGTTTGTTGTTGATAGTATATCTTTTTCATTGTAGTATTTTTATTTTAGTTTTTATACTAGGGTACTGAAAAGCCCATCAACAGTGTTGTTCCCTCAACTCACGTGTCTGGCTGATGCTCCAGTGAGGCAACAGCCTGTCTCCTAACCTCTGGTTCACCAGACAGGTTCAACACTTCGCCAGATGACGATGCCTCATGCTGCAGCCGCTCCAACTTCTGATTAAGTTGGACAATTTCAGAGCTCTGCTGTTTGGCTTTCGCCTTCACTCGAGCAAGATCCTGTGGGGATATAGATAGCAGGATGCATTAAGTAAATAGGATAGTCATCTGATTAGTACCTTCAATGTAAATCAAGGAAACTAGTGGCAAAAATAAAATACTACTGCAGTTTCATCGTTTGTCTTTGATTTTCAATCTAGAAACAAAATTACTTTACCACATGGCAAGCACAGTTCAGAAGTTAAGATGAAGATACACCGACCATATGTGAAGTGAAGAGCTTTATAGCAGCAAGCAAAAATCAGAGGAAATTGGTAAACAGACAGGATAACGGAGATGGACTTCATTGGCCATATCTTTAGAATAAACAGAAAAGTTTGAGAAAATGTGACTGACTTTGGAAAACACGAGTTCGTGTTGCGTTTTGTTTTTTCCTTGATTATCTAGGTGGTTCCCTTCACAATTTGATTGGGATCCATATTTCAAAATAATGGGGTCCCTGAGATCCTCCTAAACACTTCCACTGAAAACCCTGATGAACTACGTGGCACTCGCGCAAAGCAGACTCTAAAGCTTTGAACAGTTCCGGTATTTCAGCTAATTAGAGAGGTATCTTGTGTGTAGCAGTATCTTCTTCTATTTTCTTTGTTAACCAAGCAGATGGCGAGTCTACTGTGTTTCAATAAGGTTGATATTATCACTACTAATATTATTTATTGAATTTCCTATAACAGAATCAGGACTTGAAGTGCACTAACTTTCTTTATACGCTTCATAAACATTTACCAAAATAGCCCAACGCGCCACCTGCTCCCTCACAGTTCTTCACAGCAGGACGCCTATTAATTGCTCGATATTACTCGAGTGCAAACAGTCTTAAATAGAAGAAATTTGTCATTCAGTTGTTTCAGTACATCAAATGAAAAGGAAAATCTCTTCATCGTCTAGACACTACAAATTCGGGCAGTTTTGGTACCTCATTCAAGCTGTAGACCTCGGACTTATCATTCTTCAACATGTTTCTCAGTTCCTGGTTTTCCCGCTCCAAATCCGCAAGTGTTGAGGTCGAACTCTTTAAATTCTTAATTGACTTGTGTAGCTGTTGGTTTTCTTTTTGCAGTCGCAACACTTCCACTGAACTGGTATAATAACATATAATCAAAATTTTAGTCACATTAGAATAACTCAATGCTCATAAATCAATTTCAAAGTTCTGCTTGTGAACAACGGTCACAGACGATAACATTTTTATAGTTGTGTCACTACATCTTTTAAACCTAAACCAGCTGAACTCCTAATAGATGGATATTATCCGTTATTAGTGAGATTAAACACCGAAGTGACAAACGGCTGGAATAGAGACGAGAAACAAAATTCTTCGCAGATTACTAAGACTGCACACAGCATCACCAAATTTCTTGAAAGATTAAAAATAAGACGTTTCCTAGGAGAAGAGACTGTTACGCAGTCTATTTGGTTTTAAAACCTAGTTGCGAGATGAGTTCTACCATTTGACGTCTCTCGTTTATGTGTGCTCAATGTCCCTATTCAAACACTTGAAACAAAACTACCTCCTCTGTCTTGACTTAGGAAAAGACTTTAAATCATCACTTCAAGAAATAGGTAATTCCAACTTTCCTATTTTCAATAGTTTCAAACGTAAACTGCATCATCCTAAGCTGCTGTAAATTCGGTAAAGTTCAACATTTTTTTCTTCCGTTAAAATTTAACTATTAACTGTTCTTCAAGCAGAAACAAAACTGATAAAATTCCTAAATTATAAAGGAAAACGCAAAAAAGGTATACAGTCTTACCTCTGTTCCTTGTACTCACTAGCCAGGCTATTTACTCCTGTTGGCAAGCAAATAAATATCTACATGAAAGCAAGTCCAAACTGCATATGCAATACATCTTGTGGTGTTGCCACAAATAAACACAAACTCCATTTTCATAACATTATTTTTGTGCCAAAACGTTCTAGCGAAGTGGCCAACTAATTGCAAAGTATCTGGTTTACCTAAGTGGCACTTGTTTCCCAGAAATTCGACGAAGAGCCATTAATTTGATATTACCGTGTTTCACTCAACTTTCCCTCTTTGTAGGCGAAGAGATAATTATTCTTACTACTGAGAACTGAACAGTTCCCCGCAAGTCTAATCTCATAACCTATCACATATCCGAAACCCATAAACGTTCCCAACTATCAGAACGTGTTATTCCACTTTTACTCTTGCTCAGACTTTATACCCGTTTCTATCACATTTAGGCTTATAAAATTACGTTTTTAAAGTGTTTTAGAATCATAACTTAAAAGTTAAATTTGCCAACTCAGAAAGCATATCAGTTTTTTTATTTGAGGTTTTAAAGACTACTGCTATAGCATACTTTAGTTCAATCAAAATGCAGTACACTAGCTCTTTTAAAAGTATTTTTATAATAGCTTATGTCAAATTTTACAATCTAACCTGGAGATGCTTTTCCTCTCAGAATATCAAGTTCTGCCATCAATGCAGCAAGTTCAGCCATACTGAAAGTGATAACAGGTGCATATTTCAAAATGCCTCCTCACGAGAATTTGTACAAATGCTGACCAACTCGATAAGTTCCGATTGTATGACGCATTCTAATTGTCAATGGTTGTAACCAGCCGGTTATAAGCATAATTTAAATTTAGTTATCAAGCTCTCCCTCACACAACTTGAACATTAACAACAACAACAGTGAAGAAGAAGGAAGAGGAGGCGGAGGAGAAGGAGGAGGAGGAGAAGGAGGAGGATGAAGAGGAGGAGAAGGAAGAGGAGGAGGAGGAGGAGGGGGAAGAGGAGGAGAAGGAAGAGGAGGAGGGAAGAGAGGAGGAGGAGGAGAAGGAGGTGGAGGAGGAGGAGGAGGAAGAGAAGGCCGAGAAGAAGGAGGAGGAGGAGGAAGAGGAGGCGGAGAAGAAGGAGGAGGAGGCAGAGGAAGAGGAGGCGGAGAAAAAGGAGGAGGAGGAGGAGGAGGTGGAGGAAGAGAAGGAGGAGAAGAAGGAGGAGGAGGAAGCAGAGGAAGAGGAGGCGGAGAAAAAGGAGGAGGAGGAGGAGAAGGAGGTGGAGGAAGAGAATTCGAAGAAGAAGGAGGAGGAGGAGGAGGTGGAGGAAGAGAAGGCGGAGAAGAAGGAGGAGGAGGTGGAGGAAGAGGAGGCGGAGAAGGAGGAGGAGGAAGCGGAGAAAGAGGAGGCGGAGGAGAAGGGGGATAAAGGGATTAAGGAAGCGGAAGGCAATGCTGGAGTTGAAGGAGGAGGGTGCATGTGGAGAGGAACGAAGAAGAGGAGGAGGAGTTGGAGGAGGAGAAGGACGGGGAAGGAGGTGGAGGAGGGGCAGGAGAATGCATGTGCAGGAGAACAAAGACGAAGGAGGAAGAGGAGAAGGTGAAGTTGAAGGGAAGGGGAAAGGAAGGGGAGGGACGGGAAGGACAAGGAAAAGACGAGGAGGAGAAGGAGGACAACGACGAAGACGACGATGAGAGGGAGGCAGAGTAGAATATCCAAGGTAGTATTAATTACCTATTTTGCTTGTCCAGAACCAGCTGGGCATTTTCTTCCATTATTTCTTTTAACTTTATTTGATCAAACTGTCTCTCCTAAAAGGAAATGGCAAGGTCAGGTATAAAACTATTTTAAAAACTGAAAAAAGTGAAAATTACTTACACGATGCAGACCATTTGTCTGAAATGATTTTTCAGCCTGCACTTCTATCAAAATGCTTTAATATCACCTATTTTTAACAATTTCAAGTTTCTTAAGTCAAAGACCAAATAAAGTAAGTAAATAAATAGTAAATTCATAACTACTGTTCGCCATACGTTTCCAGGTCTTTTCCAGAAAATGATAACAAAAAGACCTGATTTTCAGGACTTTACTGTACACAGATGTGAATATGAACAATTTACAATCTGGGAAAAGCAAGTTTCTATGTTAAAAATTTACTGTTAACGTTCTTTATAGTCGAAGTAATTGCGTACATACCTCGGCAAGCTCGTGAATGTGAGATTTCAACTTTTTGTTTGCTTCCTCTGATATTTCTGACAAAAAGGAAAGAAAAAATTATTGGATTGGTTGACCAATCTTTGGTAATTATTACAACGGACTACCCACATAAGTATTTCTGCCAAAAAACTAGTGAAAAAAAGAAAGGAGGTAATACATATATATCAATTTAAACAGAGGGGCAATATTGGCTATGAAAAGGGTGTCAAATTTTGCTTCAACCCTTGAACATCCAAGCAACTGGAAATAGCTAACCAACATTGACCAATAAAGATAAGAAGCACGAAAATTAGGTTGGTCTATGCATTGCTACATTTCAACAAGCCAATTTTCTTTTTGTCATTATCACAATTATTCCTCTTCTTATTTTTAATCTTCTTCCTTTCCTTCAACTTCTTCCTTTTCTTCATCATCATCATCATCGTTATCTTCTCTTTCTTCTTCTCTTCCTTGTTATTATAACTGTTATTATTAATATTAGTATTTATATTATCATTATCATTATTATTATTATTATTATTATTGTTTAGTGTTATTATAACGTTGCTATAAAATTAATGTCTATCGAATTGTACGTAGGGGTATAGGTAATAACCTACCAAGTTTCTCATCTTTCATGCCCATGCCCACCAGCTGTTCTTCCAGAACAACTTTAGTATCGTATAACAACTCGTTCTGTTCCTTCAGTTCCTGTACAGTACAATACAATAGACCCTATGCATAAATGGTGGCGATTTGAATAATCTTTTGTCTACATTCAAATTAGCCCAACTAGCCTCGTTCTTGAGTTTAACTTTCAAAAGAATATGTTACTCAAAATGAGGCTAGTAGGGTTAATTTGAATGTAGACAAAAGAAGATTTGAATTGCCGCCGTTTATGCATAGGGTCTATACAATAATGCAAATTCGGTGAACAACGCGACTCATCTTCCAAAACAAACAAGTAAAGTTTGTTTGAGATACTTGTTAGAGCACTTAAGCTTGTCACATCTACATCTATATATTTGTTGTGAAGTCCGCCAGCGTTTACTAGCTAGTTAAAGCATAGTTGATAGAGCCACCTATTTGTGAAGCTTAGAAAGGAAGTGTACAAAGCTGCTTCGGTTTATCTTGAACAAACCGTGACCGTGCACATTGTTTTATTTTACGTGCGAGCCCAAATGTTTCTACTGGTTAGTGGTTCATTTGCACTTCAAAACCTTCTGCGAATAAGAAATAAAGAACAAAAAACATATAACAAAGAAACTGGCTGAGTTTTATAACCAGTTCAGCTTAGTTAACTACGGTTAAACTAAAGTGCTATAAAAAGGGTAAATACAGTCGAACCCGCATATACACTACGCTCAAACACTTTAAAGTAAAAACGACAATTTAAATTTGTATTTCGCTATTCCAGTACTATTCTAAAATGTATCTGAAGTGAGTTACGCACAAGCTAAAAGCTGGAGAACCTTAACAACTACAAAGAATCCAATTTCATTTGCATTTATATGTGTCGTTTTTCCTGTTTCTGGGTCTTGTTCTCAAGCATCTTCTTTACTACAGTGTTTCGCCTATTTACATGTCAGCGCCCTCCTAAGTTTGTGGTTGGGGTCAGGTCTAAATAGGAATTTGTGTTACAGATGTGGGATCACAGCTTTGACTCATTTCTGTAAGCAACTGACTTTATACATACGTAGCACGTATGATGTTTCACCAACCCATCAGATTATACCCACACCGAGGAAAAATATTACAACGTTTTACATTGACTAAAACATCTCAAAACCTTTATTATAGCATGCAGGCTTTACATTTACCACTCAAATCAAACATATGTCCAAAACGATTCATTGGTTTCTAAACAGATCCAAGGGTTTAAAAACAAGGCGTTGCGTATCGCAAGGACTGTTTACTATCCCATAGTTACGGTAGTCTCATTTCCGTTGCCTATTTTCAACACACTTTCACTGTCTGTGAGTATCTCTAGCCCTCAATGAACCTCCAAATCCTACTGCCAGTTCCAACTCCTGCTAGTTTGTCATTCTGAAACTTCTTATACCCATTACGCATTCTACAAAGGTACAACCCAAACAATGCGACGGCCATCTTACCTCAGCCCGTTTCTTGTAGTAGTCGAGGTCTCGCAGCTTTTCTTTGTATTTTGCGGTGTCTGCTTCAAGTTTGTCTACTTTGTCAGCCTGTTTAAACCAAACCAGGTTTAAAACATATCAAACTAATTTGTTCTGTAACTTTGCATTACGTCAGTGGTAACTTGACTGGGAAAACTCGTATATAAACTTTAGTTATATCTTACAAGAGTGTTTCAAAATCCATCATTGTTAGTTAACGGCCAAATCAATTAATTTTTCCTAATTCCTTTTCATGAGTTTTATTCTTAATATATTTTTTGTCTAATGAAGACTAACAGAAAACGTCTAATTTAAAAGGCATTAATCTTGTCTCATCAGAGTTCAATGCATTCTGAACGGACTTAATGCTTTGTGGTGATCCATAATACGGGAAACCACTACTCTTCAATATAAAGGCTGCCGGAGCGAGACCAGCCATACTATTTGATTATAACAAAGATTTTAGCTTACGTGTACAAAGTTCTAAGTTTCATTGTCCAAAAATGTTTGACTATGTGCAAGGCCGAAAAGAATCCTTTTCAGTCAAACCAAACCAAAACAAGCTATATCCACACTACAACAATAGCAATAACAATAATAGTAATAGTAACAACAGTGTTATACAACTATAGGGAGATTTAGAACTGTGAGTGCTGGGAGAGAAAATTAATAATTGCACTGACAACAGCAAAGAAAAAAAAGATAAGCACAGAGTTACCTTAGCTTTCAACATGTCAATTTCGTCACGGTAAGCTTTTACCCATCTGGCATCTTGTGATAAATCTTTGTTCTGGAATACAAAAAAATATATATTTTTAAAGTATATTTTTCCATGATGATATTTCAAAATAACTACTTGGGTGAAGCCTCGGCAAAAGACAAACACTACTAAGATGTTGCTAAAAAAAACAAATCAGTGACTGATCGTCAGTAGGATACTTGTATCTAAAATGTGTGCAATTATACAAGTGGTTTCGGCTTCAATAAATCCTAAACCAATTACTATTGGGTTCTTTCTGTCAACCAACTTCCCGCAAGAAAATCCCCCAGATGCCCCTTTGGTGGACCAATTGACTTTTGAGGGGAAAAAGGGGGGGGGGGGGTGGAAGGTATGGTTAAGGTAAGTATTTTTCCCTGCTAGTAAATAAGGCACATATTTTTTTAAATCTTCCAATCCCCACCCCAAGGTCAAGTTGTGCGACCCTTGTTTGCACTCTTGTACCTTTTACAGCCGTATGCAAAGCATAATTATTTAAAAACTTTTTAATTCTTGCAGTACAACAACAAAAGTTTATACCATAAAAGATTCTTATGCGGTCAAAAGCTTAACATACCAAATTTTTTAATCATTGAATCTGTGTCAAAACATATCGTTTGAGCTTTTCGAGCTTCACTACTAACTTTTTTACTGTTTTTAACCTATTTCTAGCTGATAAGTGATATAAATTTCGACGAATACACCAATGATCACTAAAAGGAATAAAAAAAATCGCGCAAAGGTGCGTACACTCCAGTTTGCTATCGAAAACAATTTTTCTGTCAAATCGCAAAACGTTTGACCTACGAAATGTTCCTGTTCCGTTCTTGCGAGACAAGTGCAAGCGAAAATAAGTAAGAATAACGGAATTCCTCTCTCATACTAGTAAGTCAGCACAAATGTGTTCTCAACACGACTTGGCCAATGAAACATAACTGCTTTAAGAAAAGAATACTTACATCTTGCCGCAGTTTCTCTATTAATCGCTTGCTGGAGAGTAACTCATCCTTCAACTCCTGGATCATGATATTCTTCTCCTCTCTATAGTAGAAGCAAATAATGACTTTCAGGTTTGACTAAGAAGAGTACAACTTTTCAGCTTTTGATTTAGTAAATGTTGACAACGAGATCTTCAGAAGGAGGGCAGACACGATATTTAACCCGACAACTACGCGAGCTCCTGTTAAGAGTTTGGTCGTACCAAAACGTTGTACTCGTATTTTAACTCGTACTCGTAGTCAAACCTAATGGGCACTAACCTCTTCGTATCTATTTATCAAAACCGTAACGTTCCTAAGAAAACGATTATCCGAAAGTGTAATGTAGGTTTTCATAGGTTAAGTTAGATCTTTCCGGCTTTATTTCCCCCAAAAGAAGCTATTGTTACCCTAAAGTAGCAATCCCTCAGGGCTACTTTTAAAAATGTGAATCTGGAGTACCACTGGGTCCTTGTTTATGGAGCTCTACTACAGTATAACATAAACGACTAACCTGCTTTATAAAAAGAAAATGAAACGCTTTAAAGACAAGCAATGACCGAGAGACCGACTGTAGATTCATCAGCTTGAACAGTTAACAAAAGAAAACTAAAACTACTCTTTCCTTAACATTTAAAAAATTACAAACTTAAGGTTACCGTAAAACCGAATCCTTATGAAGTTTGCATTCCATATTCAGTTATCAAAACTGAACATCAATTTTTAATCTTCACCGGATTTCCAGATTTCCTTAAGCCAAAAACTCACAAGGATCCGAATTAGGAAAATGTACTTGACTTGAATTTCCCTATATTCAAAAGCTACATTACAGGTCAATTAATGCAACCTATAACTTTCCTTCTATCATTAAACAGTAAATTTTACCAACCTCGTCTCCAGGGCTTTTCCCAAAGGAAATGAGTTGGCCCAACTCATTAGGGAAAAGCCCTGGGGACGAGGTTGAAATTTTACAGAAAACTAGGAAAGTAATGAGCCCCTTCACGAGGCGGCACCGATGGGTCGGTCATCTACTCAACGAATACTGCTGGCAAACTAATTGCTGCTTGCATCAAAACTCTTTTTAAACAATATTCAAACCTTGACCACAAGACATGGGTTTTGATCATATCATGACGTCACAAATGAGTAACAAAGACAAGTTGTGAGAAGAAAATCTCAAAAACTTAGAATGCTTGAACAAAAAATTGCGTTTTCAAGTATTCGCCCATGTAAAATTCCCCTCCACGAATATAGCCCCCCCCCCCCCCCCTCACCCAAGGAAAGCTTGGCGAAAAGGCCCTTTGATCAAAAAAAGGCCTGAGTGCTTGCCATCGGAATTTTAGGGTACACCGTAAAGGGTCAATAAGTCTTAAAACTGTTTATCCATCGTGAATATCTTGTCATGACAAAATATATTGAAAACAATCGCAAAAACACTATTTAATGACCTCAAGAAGACTAAGAGACCTCAAAAAGCTCGGACTGGATAGGGTTAAACGAACGTTGGATTTGAAGAAGCTTACTATGCTTTAACTTACACTTCCTCGGTGAGCAGCCTCAGTTTCTCCTTTGTGGCGGTGAGGGCTGGAGACGTCTTCTTGAAAGAGTGCCTCGGACTCAGTGGAGGGCTGAGGGGGGTCTTTGGGCGTGACTAGACAGATCAGAAGTAAAAAGTTAGGCATCTGAATGAAGGTGAGCTCAGGAGGTATACAGCTGACTCACTCAGAGGGGAGGGCTGAGAGGGGTCTTTGGGCGTGACTTGACAGATCAGAAGTAAAACCTTAGGCATCTGAATGAAGGTGAGTTCAGGGGGTATACAGGTGACTCACTCAGAGGGGAGGGCTGAGGGGGGTCTTTGGGCGTGACTAGACAGATCAGAAGTAAAACGTTAGGCATCTGAATGAAGGTGAGTTCAGGGGGTATACAGCTGACTCACTCAGAGGGGAGGGCTGAGGGCTGAGGGGGGTCTTCGATCATGACTAGACAGATCAGAAGTAAGAAATTTGGCATCTGAATGAAGGTGAGCTCAGGAGGTATACAGCTGACTCACTCAGAGGGGAGGGCTGAGGGCTGAGGGGGGTCTTCGGGCGTGACTAGACAGATCAGAAGTAAGAAATTTGGCATCTGAATGAGGTGAGCTCAGGAGGTATACAGCTGACTCACTCAGAGGAAAAAATAATTCATTCATCCATGACTCAGTGGAATGGAAAGGGAAAATAAATGGTTTCATGCAAACTTGAAGCTTGAGTTGTCCATCCAAGCTGTTGTTGTCGACCATAGCTGTTGTTGTCAATTGTAGCTTTTGTTTTTGATCACGGCTGTTGTTGTTGATCAAAAGTTTGGTGGTTGTGTATAACAGCTCTTGCTGTGGATTGCATTTGTTATTTAAAAGAAAATAGGTATATGATTGTACATTTACAGTTTCTCAGAATGAAAAGTAGTGAAGTTTAAAACAGAAATAAAGTTCAAAACAGAAGAGAAATTTAAAACAATTATAAGTGTCTTCTTCTCAAAGAGATGATTTATAGCACGTTTTCAACCGTTTTCTGGATTTATATTAATAGTTTGTGTCTTTTTGTTCAGAAATGATTGTGCGAGGCCAATGAAAGCTCTTTCTAGATATATTATACCCCATGGTTGTACAGTTGTCAACCAGTTGATAAAGTACACTGCAATGTGGATTCAGGAACATTTTGAAATTAAATTTTAACACTGGTACACTTGTAATTACAGCAGTTTGAACTTGAAAACTGAGGCTCTAAAGGGCAAAGGGCGAACTTACTTCTTGCTGTTCCAACAGGGAATCCCTTTCATATGTAAGATGTGTGACCATCTGTGAATTAGCACAAAATGTTCAAATAAACCGTTTCATTTATAAAATGACATTCAATTTTCAGTGTAAAGAATATAACCAATCCCTTTCATTCATCAGATGGATGATCATCTGAACTGTCAACTCTATCTTCTTTTCTATTTGCAAAAGAGCATTTAAGTTTGAATGAATGAAAACAAACCTCCAAAATAACCTTATCATTAATAATGTAGGCAACAACCAATGTATGTTGAAAAGCCCAGGAAAGGGGATGGTATGGGCAAGGAGGTCGGCTTTGACTAATTTTCATATCCCCTGAGTGGGGCATTGTAACAAATTTGGGGAAAGGGCAGTTTAACCATTGTCAAGCCAGGAGACAGGCAATTGTTTTTGAGCTGGGGAAGGGAAAGAACATTGCAAGGAGCCTTCTGGAGTATAGATTTCTTCATTCACGCATGCTGGCACATATTGCACTATCTTGATGATAAGCTGATCTTCAAGATTGATAACTTGCTAAGTGGTAATTGAATTGATTTTTAGAAACTCTCTGATGACGGGTCGCAACGACCTAGAAACTTTAAGTTAGAGTTTTTAATTCTACGATCTAGTCAACTATAAATTTTTAAATTTTAATACCGCCCTGGCATACGCTATAGAGCACTCTGTTTCCTTTTAGAAGTGTGTTTTATAGAAATAAGTGTTCAATATATCTATCATCAATCTGTGCTGTCTGTTAGCCAAACTTTGTTTCTGTTAATCTTTAAAGGCTTATTAATTAGTTGTTTTGATTTCTGTTATGGGCCATTTCATCATTTTGTTTGACTTGATTGCTACTTTTGTTTCATTTTACCAAGATAGCTTTGTGAGATCTGGTTCCATAAACTGAATGACTGTAGAGTTTATACATAAAAATGATGCAATATATTTCATGTTCCTAGGGGGGGGATCTTCAGTCCTATCTGACAACTTTTCTTTGTTTGACCAGCAAGCATCTGACAAAAATTTTGGGTCATGGACACAAATCCCTACCCCTTGCCAATACCCCTTCTCGGACTTTATTTTGATTGATGCATTAGTTAGATCTCTCTTTTTCTTCAGTGATCATTGAACAATTACATTCAAACAAATACTTACCCCAACTGAAGCATCTCTTTCCTCAACCAATTGTCCTATGTGGTAATACATCGTCTCTGCCATGATTAGAAGCTGTCTGCACATGTAAAATGTTATAAAACAGTTGATTAATCAGTATTCCATGTTTTTATATAATTTGACTACACTCAGTAGTGTACACATCTCATGCATACTGCAGGATAGTTCTGGATAAAGATTCATAAATAGTTTTAAAGACAAGACTAAGACTCAAACAAAGACTGAGAACAAACTTCAATTTAAAATTTATAAGCTAAAACTACACTATGAGTGAGTTTAAGTAAAACAAAAACTTTACTTTTCAGTTCTTGAAAGACTTAAATTGCTTGCAACTTGTTCAGTCTGACTGGCTAAAAAAAGAATTCTGACCAGAATGGCCGGCTGCTTATGGATCATATTGAGACCAAGAGCAAAAACCAAATGGAGACTGACACTCAAACTGAGACCCAAGACTGAGACCAAGATTGAATCCAAGATCAAGACTACAATTGACACCCAAGACTGCAAGACCATCACAAAATAAAGTGACCATAGTTATTATTTACCAATTACAACCAATAACGTATATAATTATCATAGGCATAATATAAAATGTGTCACTTACTCTACAGGGTATTCTGCTATTTCATTCAAACGAAATGGGAGAACATTATCTGAATTGTCTGTGACCTGCAAAATGAGAAATACATGTACTATAATATCAAACAACATCACAAATTTAACATAAATTATCATGAAACAGCATGCCCAGTATCAGGCAGTACTGTAAATATTGGAGTACACTACTAACAGTAGTCTATCATCAGAATTTGTGCAGGTGTGTTGATTGTCAGTCATGTATCTCAAATCAGACACCTTCAACAACTCACCACCTACAATGTAATAAATATGTGCAAGAATACATGTATATATACTGCATATCATGTTATTCATTCTCCTTTAATGATAGACAGTTCAATTTACTAGAACCCACATATTACTTACATTACGTAAGTCCACATAGTTTTATGCATAGCACAAAAATCCATTCATATTCATTTAATCAGAAAACTTAGCTTGATGCGTTGTTTCAGCTTCACAGTACAACTGCATAACTTACTTGTTTGATGCAGTCCACGAGCACCTTTTGGATTTCAAAGTCCAGTTCCTTTATTTTCTCGATGAAATGTTCTTTGTGTTCACACTGTTAACAAAATGATGCACCTTGATTTAATTTATATAACATTACATGACTGATTTTACAACACAGTTCCAGAAAAATTTGCACTCAGTAGTGGCGGCAAAGCAACTGTTGGATGATACCTCTGTCATCTCCCCCAGATACATGTATTGTTAAATTATTTATTATTTATTACTTTTGTCATTATCATAATTATTTTTAAAAAAATAAAAAAAACATTAACTTTATTCCAACAATCTTGTAAAAACTAGGCATTCCTTGTGACTCTGTGTATTGGATGTTGTTGTCTTTTTGTTCCTTTTCTAGCTCAAAGCCTTGCAACCACAATTTTACAAAGAAAAAAATGCAGAGGTAATATGCCATTTTGTAATAAAAATAAAGCAGAGCCACTAAAATCTCAAAAGTACACATTCAAAAATATTTACCGATGTAAAACTCCTGAAGCTAGTTAAAATGTCAAAAAGTCCAAAAGCTTTATAATCATAGTTGTTAATATTATTTAATATTTACAATTATAATAATAAATTTGCAATTCTTGGGCAGAAAGGAGGTTCATACAAATACATGCAAACCAAGTTTATTAAGGTAACTGAACAGGGTTCAGTAGTTTGTTTGCTTGAAAGGTGGTTTGGGCGTAAATCAGTGGAAACAAAGAATATTACTGTTTGTTGAAATAAACATCAAGTAATCACTTTTATTGTTATACTATTATGACTGTTATTGCTAAATTTTACTTGTTATAGAAAATTTAAGAATATTACACTGTATGACAACAGATATCCACAACTATCAAAATGCAAAAAAAAATATTCTCAAGTGAAACTGCAACAGACTACTGACAGTAAAACCATTCAGATTACCAACGAATAGTTAAAATCTGTCTAGTGTAAACATGACAACAGTTGGTACGTGACAACCCACCTGTACAGCCACACCCAACATTAGCAGCAGAATCTTGGTCAGTTCGTCAATACTTTGCTCTGGATAATTACAACAACATTAGTAATAATTACAACTTCACTAGACAGCTGGATCTGAAAAGTTAGCACATTTATTAAAATAAATTGTTATTTAGATTATAAATGAATAATCTTGTCAGATTTGACTCATACAACTTACTTAATAAAACTCAGAAAATTCAATTGAGACCTGCACAACAGTAGCTGAACATGTTCACATGTTAAGTTAATAAGTAATAATTTGGGTTTTTTAAACGTTCCATTTGATTTAATTTAAACCTTTCTTTACAGTTAAGGGATCATTTACAGTTCTTGCAAAAATTAAACATCATCTGTGGGAAAATTTAAAATTTCATGCAAAGTCAACAAATTGTTTCAGTCTGTACTTGTGATACTGTTTGATCTATACTGACATTTTTAACCAGTTGTTAATAACAAGCATAATTATATCAAAAATTAATTATTTCTAATTTTCTGAGCCCCAAAACACACCATGTAATGTTAACTAAATATTATTGAAATATCCTGAACTTACTGTAGTTTTCTTTGAGTTTCAAACATGTTGGGAGAATTTCATTTTTTATCTTTGTAAAAAACTTCTGTGAGTTACTCATGATCATTATTTTGCTTTATTTGCTAATGCATAAACAAGCTACTTATCTATGTATGGTCAATGCAAGGAGATTTTTCATACCATACTGATAAACTAGTTGGGGCTAAAAGGTTGACAAAAGGAATTTTGCCTATGGCTAAGTAAGTCTCCAATCAAATTATTGTAAAAAATACTTATATGAACAATGTAATGTGCCTTTCCAAGAATTTTGAAAATAGTTTACCAGGCCTTATTTTATGTCAAGGCATATAATTCTGAAAAAGAAATAATAATGTAACAAATCATAGCATAATGAACATAATATTATGATTTACAACCTACCGCTCTCAGGGTCATGGCTAACCAGCACAATATCAGGAACTCTTGCTAGCACCATCTGTTGCAATCTCTCCTGATTAACCAACAAAAATAAAAACCTTTTATATAATACACACATATATATAATGATCATTTTTTTATCTCTTTACTTATTTGCAAGTCTGTACAGAATACTATCAATAACTGTAAACAATACGAAACCTTAAAAACTAAAATGAATTAATTTTTAATTAGATTTATCTCAAAAAAAGCTGAATCCAACCCCACCCCTCCCCTCTTTGGAGCAGTCTACACACCAATCTTAAGATTGCTTAACTTAAAGATGAAATACTGTAGTATGAGTAGGGATGGGCAGTGTAGGAATTGGGTGGTATATCAAGGCTACAGATACACATACAGAAAGTGTACAACAGTGAAGAAAATAAGCTTTGGAAATGAGTCTGTCTGGTAAATATTGCTTGCAATGTGTTACACCTTGTTTTGAAACTACTGAAAGACCTTTCAGCCAATGCAACAATCAAGTCCCTTTTTAAAAACAAAGAAGTCTTAATTCTGCAAAATAAGGTATACTTGTATAACTATTTCTGTTAATCAACTGATCTCAAATCCAGAAACTATTTTTTCTGTCTGGAATCCCCTTAAGATTTATTTATTTAACTTTCAGCAATGTATTAAACTGAAAAAAAACTATTGTTTAACTAAAATTATACAACAACAATAACAACAACATTATAACTTAATTAAGTATCAGAGAAAAAATAAAAGTTTAAACTTAGAGAAATGAGGTATTCAACTAGCTGTAAATAACCTTAGGTAAGTCTAGGCAGCTACATGTAGATGATTACAGATTGTGAAACTTTTGTTTATGATCAAAAAAGGAAAAAAAGAAAGCAAACAGGAAATATGCAAAAAAGGGACAGAAGTTGAAATAAGTGCTTAAAGTGGATGAAGTTTACAATAAAAGTGATTTTTAGCTTTGTAAGATGCTGCTGCCTTTGGCATAGTTTGTGTTTAGGTAGTGCAATGAAATTTAGTTTCTTATTGTTGTCGTTGCTGTTGCTGTTAAAAAATGTTATTCTTGAGGCTTTCATTCTGGAGAATTGTCAATTATGCATCAGTGTACTCCGCTGACTTAACTTTTCCTAGTATATTATAGCGAAATGGAACTGAGATCAAACAAAAAATCTAACTGAATCACTTCTTGCTTCATATGAAAAGATATTTAGAAGTTCTTTTTAAGTTTAACGCATTATAAATTGCTTTCTAAAGTAACAATCGGAACTAAGATACTTTGATTGAACGGTTGAACGGTTGAACGGTTG
>JAOBRG010054561.1:7361-21706 GCA_027574985.1 Umimayanthus nakama | reverse complement strand
GAAAATCCGAGAGATAAGTCACATTTGTTTTCTTTAGGCAGGCAGACAAAGACGTACAGACAGTTACACAGCGGTTTGGGTCCGGAAGAATGCTCATCTTGGATATAGAGACTGATTTGGCGTTTGTGTCTTTCCTCATTACCACAGCATAAAACATTTATTGGCAAGATTGTATCAAAGTTTCTTGAGGTTTTGACTTGTCTGTTGTCAATTACTGCCTTGCGGGATCACGACAAACTTATTTTGCAGACAATTATTGCCGGATATTTGAAAATCAAAAGGAGGAAATTTTGTAACCGAACCGAATTATTTCAGTCAGTTATTCCGGCAAACGCTGCATTGTTTCTGTTTTTCAGATTCAAGATAAAAAAATGTTTCTGTTAGTGACACTGTTTCTTGGTTTCTTTTTCACTTGAAATTTTTGGAAAAAAGTTAAAAGCGATACTCGCAGTTGGAAGAATTTAATCAAAACTCAGTTTTTCCTTAGCAATCAGTTTTCAAACTGTAAACTCCTGTGTGACAGACCTTGAGACAAAGATAGCCAGGGACAAGACAGAGAAGAGAACATCATTATCATCCACATTTACTGTAGTACCGTAACGTAATGTAGTGGTATTCAACATCAAAGGTACGTTAGTTAAGCTTACATTGGCTGTCGAAGCCATAGCTATAAATTGGCTGTCGAAGCCTTATCTATGTATTGGCTGTCGAAGCCATATCTTAAGTACGTATTTGTATTGGCTGTCGAAGCCGCATTTATTTTAATAACATATATGCTTGCGCAGCGTAAAACTTAGCCGCTCCTGGCACTTAAATTTACGTGGATGATAACAAGTTAGCTACAGTACAGCCGCCTGAAGAGCAACCGTTTTCTCGCACCTTCTGTTTATTTTTTCGTGTACATGGGCCCTCGTCTTTCTCTTCGTCTTTCTGTCTGTCGAGGGGGAGTGGGGGAATAAAACAGAGCGGTGGTGAGATTTCAACTACGCGAGTAAAACAACTTCAGGTGTAGCATAGTCAGGTAGACAGAAATTTAAGATGATTTAGTTGCATTGTAGTAATTTAATTACAATATTGCATGATTAGTTAATTAGCTAGTTAATGTAGCTTTAGAGGGTGTGGGACCTTCCCTAGGCATTATAGACGGTCCGAATTTTCGAGCGGAACCGAATTTTCGGACGAACGTGGGCAAGGCGCGCGCAAAGGGTATTTTTCGGATACACCTGTGAAATATGGCGGCCAACGTAGAAGAAGAAGAACTCGTGGATTTTGTGTCCAGAGACAACACGCATAAGTGCGTTCTGATGGTTTGTATGTTTATGTATTAGTATCGTTCTAATTTTGTATTTCTAAGTTTTAATTTGATCTCGTTTTGTTAAAAGATTTGCTATTACGGAAATGGATAGTTTAATATTGTCGTCCAGAACTAAGAACAACAATTTTAGCAAATTTGCATCGAGAAAGGTAGAAGTGAATTACATAATTAAAAGCTCAGGATCTAAGACCTTCACAATTCAACCTTTGGACTGATAGATCTGTGAAAAATTATCTGCTCGATAGTACCGGAAAAACAAAGTCAATTTTCGAGATTCGCTTGCTCACACGGTTATTTAATTTAGTTTTATCAGCCTTTTAACTTACACATTACTTCTGTGTTTCTACCAACAGTGAAGAGGTGACCTGATTGAGAGTAGAGATACAAACAGGACAATCAAAAAGATGTGGTTTGTATTCCTCTTTTCTTTTTTTATTGGGGGGGGGGGGTATTGTAGATTTTGGAGTCACCGATCTTGTTTTTAAAACTCTTAAGTCTATTTTTGACCAATTTTTGGTCAAAACTAGACTCGAGAAGATTGGTCAATATCTAAGCCATTAAAAGCCACCAGTTAAGGCGAGCAAAATGGTAACAGAGAAATCATGAAAAGAATATTCTAAAATAAATTTAATCTTGACACTTTCATTTTGAGGTTATAAAATGTTTTTTGAACTCCCTCATAGGAATGAATTGTTCCGTTCCCCCTTTCTGGTTTTATTAAGCAGTGAAGTGCCAATCGAAGTGATAAGATAAAATAAAAGTTATTAGTCTCATTGATGGATCTTGAGAGTTTGATGAGCGTAGACGCCGTACGAGTTCCCCAGTCTAGGCCTTGGCGGATTGTGCTAGCATAATTTTTGGCATAATTGGAGGAAAAAACGAGCACTGCCACGGCATAATTAGCAAATTTTAGCACTTTTTGGAGTGTAAGTTCATAAAATTTAGTAAACATGGTGTGTTTTCTACATAAATAAATTAGAATTAAAACTACTATTGATTTTGCTCGCTATAGTTTCAGTTGATTTAAATCAAGAGAGTACTATATTCTTTTGGTTTAGTCAGTATCTACAAATGTGATCGTTAAGTTGTTGAATGCATTTTACAAATGGTTTAGAGATGCGAGCAGCTGATTTGGACAGCTGGGGGCCGAGACAAACTGCCATAAAACGTTTAACACAGTTTGTTGAAAAACATCAAAATTTGGTGTCGTTATTGTGCGCCTATATGCACAGAATCTACATCATTTTGTGAGCATAATTTCGGAAATCAGGAGCATAATTTGAGAATTCCGGCATAATTTTGGCATGATTTGGCAAAATTTCGAGCACTGCTAGTAGCATAATATGCCACTTTCAGGAGCACAATCCGCCAAGGCGGGGAGAGTGAGGAGGGGAGGCGGGGGTTTGCTCCCTCGAAAATATTTGGTAAAATTGTCGCCATTGTGGTCAATACTTGGCGAAGTTTCAGTCAAACACTGCTTCAAAGTTGCTAAAAACTGTGATTTCTTTCGGGTTTTTTTTCGCAAAAAAAAACGAAGAGAAAAAGCGTGAATCTTTATTAAATGGCCGGGCCCTTTCCGGGTTGAATGAAAAATTACCAAATTTCTCGTCTTTTTACTGACGATTACTTTCTGATCTATTGTTTTTAAGCTTGTGGACACGAAGGTCGGTTTGTAGCAGTTGCATGAGGCGGGGCGCCATTTTCCCACGACGACCAGGTATTTCGGTGTTTGTGTTGACAGAGGCAGATTTCGGCCACCGTCTCCATCGTTTCCATGACCATATCGGAGAAGACGAATTTGCCGAAGGTGCGTATTAATATTCCAGGTTACAGTGTCGTAGATTGATATCAAGCTTCCTCTGGTCGGTGTCGGTAAACTGGTTGGAATTGTAGGACATTGGAATCAGATTCGTAGGTCGTGTATAGTCGATGGAGGGAGGCTTAACCATAGGAGAGCATCAAACGTATAAGGTTATAGATAGACTTGTCACAAGTTGAGGAGGACAAGGAAGCCGAGCGCGCACAGCGCGCGATCAAACCTTGAAGTGGAGTACTAGACAGGAAATAGTGAATTGGCGCAGGGCTTTTGAGAAAGTCTAGGGCATAGATTGCAAGCTACAGTTGTACTATATTCAGCGTGAACATTAAATAGGCTTGGTCGAGGACGAAGGTGGTTGCGCTTGAGTGAAGTAAACATTAGACGCCCAGTGTGGAGGACTTGTGTTAGTTAAGTGCCACCGACAAATTGGTTATCAGCTTTCTTTACCACTCGACCCTGCTGTAAACGCTTGCCAAGAACACTAGGCATCGATTCTTAGAAGCAAACCTCTGATCCGGGCATCCCATGGCCGATAACAGATATTGTTTGCGTTAGTTAAGTGCCACCGACATATGGATTATCAGCTTTCTTTACCACTCGACCCTGCTTTAAACACTCACCAAGGACACTAGGCATAAACTCTTCAAGGCAAATCTCTTATCCGGACACCCCATGGCCGACAAAATATATACTAGGAAGCAATACCACAGCGCTTTACAGATGAAAGAGTCGGAGGAAGTCGGTAGAAGGCCTGCATCAAACAGGTATATGGTAAGCTAACACCGTTTGATGGAACATAACTCACAAGATCTAGATGCTTTCAAGTGATAGCTAGAACCTACAGTACTGAGAAACTGTGACAAACTAAAGGGTACTCCAGCAGTTTGAGTCACATTTCGGAACCCATGTAAATTGGCTGAGAAAAACAAATTTGCCACTCATTTGTTCAAAAATGTTAAGAAATGTAAAACAACACGTGAAAAACGTAGTTTCAAAAGAACTTTCGTAAGAGCTTGGAAATCGCTTCGATTAGACAACAGCTGGTGATAGTGCAAGAGGCAACTGAAAAGAGTTTTGTCCTGGAAGCTTGCTCGAAGTCGAAACTTTCTTTCACGTTTTATAGAAACTAAGACAGTAATTTCTTGTGTCGTCTTCTTGTTTTTAAAAATGAAGTGCTTATAATAAGTTTCAGAGATTTTTGGAACATCCCTATAATCTAAGTATGTAACTTGTAGGGCAGTTAAATCTACTAGTTCGGAAATTAACAACCGGAGTTCAAGTTATTTTTTCACCTGGCCGGCGGTGTATTTTGCAGGTTGCAAATTGAAAGTTGACTCTGTTTCTTTAAACACAACTTTTAAAAAATAACCCTAACTCTTACCGTAACCGTAACCTTAACCTTTAAAAACTTATCCTTTTACTAACCTTAACCATTACTCTAACACTAATATTAATCGTGCTTAAAGAAACAGAATCCACTTTCAACCTGCAACCTGTAAAATACATCAACCTTCGCAGCATGCAGAGACTTCATTTCAAAGATAGCATTTCAAGGAAACACAACTGACTATCCAATATATTTGCAAAAACAAACGTCGAAAGTTCCTTTGCCTAACTGCAAAACGCATTTTAAGTTTTTACATTAGTGTGCTCAACTGATTCATCAAGACGTCAGTAATGGATGTTTTAAAGTCTGCGAAATTGGCACAACTGAAACAGCACTTTCTTGAGTTCGATAGTTTAAATAGGCACAAATTAAAAAACAAACTAAATTTACAAGTGAAAGCTATTAAATCAGTTTACACCAGCGCAAGCTTCGAACAAGTAACAAAATTTTTACTCACCAATTTGCAGTTTGCAGTTGATCTTTTATGTCTCTCAATGAAAGCGTAGTAAGTAGTTCGGAGCAACGGGATATTGAGATATACCGACTCAAAGACCTGTATTTCAGTTAAACAAGCATTTCCTTAAAGTTCTCTTGATTCTCTCTGATTTGAATTGGCTAAACTTTAGACATTTTGTCGATTGATCTTAGACTTTTTGCAGTGGCAACAAGAGTCAATGCTAAGTTTCAATAACTTTGCAATTCAAACAAGTTAACAAAGGCATGCGGATCAGCTAAACGCTAGAACCAGTGGCTGGCTGGAACACATTTGGTTTTACTCCATCCTATCAATTACTGTCAAATTATCTGTCCGCGAAGTGCGAGTTTGTTTCAATAGAAATATGTCTGTACTGTTTTTTCCAGGTTTCCGTGCTGCTGGAGAAGTCCAATCTGGAAGTTAGAGCAGCACAAACTTTGTTTCGAAGACTAACGTTACTGGTGGAATCTTTCATTTTACTGGTGTTGGTTAAGCTCTTTTGTCGGAAATATTCGGAAACGTTCGGTTTTTGCTTATAAGTACGCGCGTGTTTGTAAACATCTTGGAACAAATGAGTGGCAAATTTGTTTAAAAATTTTACGTTCATTTCGCAAAAGCGACTCAGACCGCTGTTGTGCACCTTTTCATGCCACTATTGGAATGCCTGACAAGGGTTAAGTATTCGGGAACTCAACATGAAAATCAGCCTCTTTTGCCTCATCAAAACGCCGGCATAGTCTAGCGCTTCAAGCTTGGCCTTCAAAGCTCGGTTTTTCCGCTGATGGGTAAGCTAGAACCAGGTTGGCAAAGGACTGGGTCTCATCGCTAGCACGACCTGCTTGGCAAAAGTTGTGTTACTTAGGTCGTCAAAGTGAGCGTTGAGCGTTTGGAGTTGGTCAGAGAATTCCTAATAGAAGCATGACCTCCATAAAGAAAAAAACATTAACCAAATGTAAAGAATTGTTTCATAACAAGTAGATGAGGGTGGTGAAGATACGGCAGGTAAGATTGTTTATTACAGGGCAGTATTAGTGACGATGATGGTCATAAATACGATATTCGGTAGGGAAGACCTTCCAGTCTCAGGCTTCAAATGGAGAAAGACTAGGCTGTCAAACGTTGGCTCGGCGGGCCACAAGCCATCGCAGAAAGCTGAAGACATTTACTAACAATATGACTTTGTGCCGGGTGTTACGAAGCAAAAGGTATGATGAGCTGCATCTTGTTTTTTCTTGGCCGGACGGTGATACCATAACAAGCCACAAAGGAGTTGCTACCCAAGTACGTCAACCACAGTTCGGCCGACGACCTGGCTGCAAAGCTCGAAAGATGTTGATCCCTGAGTGACGGTGCATTAAAGCTCGGAACATTCCCTATGGGTGGACTGCTCTACTACACCACCTGCGAAGAGCATGCGCATACTACTTTCCAAACTTCCATGGGCAGAGATGCTTTGTCGAAGGATATTTCTATTTCAGCAATAGATTCGCAGGTCTGGCAGCTTCGGTCGAGGTCATGTATGGTACTACGGTTTGTAAATTAAAATCTGATGGACGGTTTAGATCAATCAATGTATCGCACAAGAACGACTGACATAGTAAGAAAGGTATAGACTCTAAAGTCCCCCGTTTCGTAGGCTTGGAAGCAGGGTCTTCTGGCAGTGAGACATTTTGTAGAACATGGAGACTGGATAATATGTTGGGAGAAATCCTTGATGATGATTCGAATGCCAAAAGCCACGCATAGGAACCAATTACCTGCATTTAACCTAAGCTGTAAAGACTGGCTGCTGCGCCTTCGTATACCACTGAAACATCTTTTATCATCCAGAGGGGATTAGAAGCATGGGAGTTCTGGTAGACTTGTAGATCTTTGAGGCAAATGCGCTTTGTAGAATAAAATAAGGAGCTCATTTGACCATGCAAAAAATCTTCTCTCAAGAGTCCTTAATTGCTTGCAGTAGATCTAAGAGACCAACAAGCTCATTAAAGTATACCTGAGAAGCACACGACTGAGGAATTTGCAGGCACCCACCTTCAAAGGACCGCAGACCTTGCACAGTTGTGGAGAGATCAAGCAAACCTGAAGATGGACAATTCTACTTGAAAGATAAACAAAAGATTTTCGAGGACTTCAAACCTTCTACATTACAGATCGTCTGCAGTTTTGGCCACACAACTTTTCTACATTAGCTGGTCTGGAACCCAGGAAAACAGCTCTTCCAGGTAGGTCGTTAACCAAGGCATCTCTTCAATTGAACCGTTATAGATACAAACACTTTTATACTGTGAAGAAGAAGTAACCGCACCGACCTTCATTACGGCTTGAACCAGGAGAATCTAGTTAAAAGACATTGGTATCTGTCAGATAGTTCCACTTCCCTAATTTGCGACGTACACCGTCATCATTGGACATCAAAGAGAGCGCGCTTTCATCGTTTGGTTTATCAACAAGGAAAACCAGGAAATAGGTAATCAGATATTCAATGTGGGCATCCACTTGTTGCAGAATAGAAGAGACACTTGCAGTTGGAGCTCCAATAGCGTGCCTTTGTTGTATTTTGGGGTTCGCCCTACGTCGTGCAATAGGTAGGTATAATCAATGGCCCAAGACTTCCCTTGTACCGTTGTGCATATAAATGGCATGGCATCAAATTCAAAATTTGTAGGCAAGAACAGGTCGCGGTTGTGATGGAGCAAGAGGTGATTGAAGTCTAAAATTGTTAGAGAAGAGTTCGGTACAGGTAGGTGAGAAAGGCAAAGCCAGGGAGAAGTAGGTGTCGATCTTATGGTGTGGCAACGGAGCAGGGAGAGTAGGTGTCACTAGCGATATGAGCGATTGAAATAGTTTACTATACAGCATTACCGACGACGTACAACTTGCGTTTGTATTTGCCTCAGTGTCTATGAACAATTGCACAGTGGAGGAACAGGAGTTTAGACAACGCTGACTTTACATGAAAATATCTTTGAATGGTGCGGGCTGGGTTGTGCTAGCGTAGCGCGACGTCAGAGTTTATGTCTCCTTCAGGTAAGCAATATAACTCTGCAAGGTCACGAGTCTTGTGTGTTGATTAGACACCATTCTCACACAGAGTATAAGATCGCAAAGGTGATTGATTAGGATGACTCTGGCCTTCAAGAAGGTAACCAAGAGGGGAGGGATTGTTTGTAATACTCCACGCACCTCGTCCATAAAAGAGAAGTAAAGCCAGCAAAATTCCGGCTTCAAGGAAGCTAGGGATTTTTTAACTTTAAGTCTTTAGCTTGGGATTGGAAGATTTACAAGTTGAAGCCACGAGACAGCGGTGGTGAGAGAAGTTCATTAACGACCACACTCCTTGTAAGAAACATCCTTACCAGCAATTCAGCGGTTATCTTTTACAAAGGTCGTATTACGTTGAAAAAGGTCCCCAGTCGTCCATCAGGTAATAAGGAAATGATAACCAGGTGTATTGGGTAACAGAGTATTTGCGTGGCGTGTTGAAACCAAATTACCTGCACGACGTATAGCTTACCTTTAGCATTTTCTGTACAGACTGGCTGTCACCCCTTCATTTTCTATGAAAATATTTGTTACTACTCAGAGGGCCTAGGGAACAGAGAGACGGAGATTTTTGGTTGAACTGTCAAAACTGAGCGGCACGGGTCTTGATCAAAGTTAACTGGTGTAAAGATTTGTGTTCTAAAAAGGAGGCGAGGGCAGCAACCAGATGGTAGGTGAGGTTTTTGATGGGCAAGGGTAGTATTAGTGACGTGATTGGTGATAAATATGATACTCTATATACAAGGCCATGTAACCACAGACTTCGAGTGCAGGGAGACTGGACTGTTGAGCATGGGTTCGAGGGCCCACAAGGCATTGTGATCGGCCTCTGGCAAAATAGAAAGCTGAAGACAGTCACTGACAGCATGACTTTGTACCGAGTGTTAATAAGAAGTGTCCCTCCTCCAGCCCTGCCCCTCCCCCCTTGAACATTTCGTAGGCTTGGAGGAAGAATCCGGTGACGGTGAGGTACTGCATGATACATGGAGACTGGACATTATATTGCGCGAAATGCTTGATGGTCATCCGAATGCCAAGGGCCGAAATCTTGCACTGAAACTAACTCATCGGAAAGGTAGCTTACCATTAGCTTTAAAGACTGGCTGGTACGCCTTCGTTATTTACAGTGTTATCACTAGGAGCTAATTTGGCCGTTGTCTGACATTGTTAGAGAAGAGTTTGCTACGGGATGAGACAGGTGAAATGGAGGAGGAGTAGGTGGGCATCATGGTGTGGCAACTGCCCAGGTAGGACTATGTGCCTGTCGCGCGTTAGAAACAAGGTTGTTGCAGGAAGAATTGAAATAGTATGATTAGCATACCACATAGCATAATAGCTGACGCACAATAGGAACAACTACACATCATAAGTAACATGGAAAGTGCTCAGAGCGGGAGATTTGACAACGCTGACTCTAAGGAGAAAAATATTATGGGATGGCGCGGGCTAAGAGGTGCTAGCACATGCAACACGGATGAAATCATTCAAAACAATCACACTGTCGTCAAGACACTCGTTGACAAATTGGAGGCGGATGATGCTGTCACGATCGGGGAGTTATATGGACAGCCAGTGGACTTGCAGAGAATTCAGGGTTGAAACAGTTGTTGATGAATCTGGTGTTGAATTACGCCGAGAAGTAGCAAAGTTGATATACATGGGCTTTGTATCTTCATTACAGCAAATCCAACAACGAGAGAGACAAGCGTTACTTTATGAAACTTTGGATTTTAAAGTGGTTTGAGAATTGTTCCATAATCGATTAACGATTTGGTCTGGGCCAAGGTAAATCAGTTGCAGCCACAGAACAACTATGTTGACAATGAGATTTGGCTTATGTTCTTCGCCAGCCGCCAAGGAATCTTCATGCTTGGAAATGCCTCGACTAACCGTGTGCAAATTGTCCGCAAAAAATTAACACGAAAAGTTTGAAAACTGAAAAGCTGACTGATCCCTTGCCATGAGTCATTCAATTAGGTAGAATTTTCAAACAACAGGACTGCACGGGACAATCTTCGTGATCTGGTCCAATAGCAATTCCGGTTGAGCGTTCTTTTGAACAACAATAAGCCGGCTAGCTTCGTGGACACAAGGACCATTGATGGCCTAACCTTTTCCAGAAGCTGTTTTTTTCGCTACGTTACCTCAAACCGTTGCTTAAGCCTTGAATGATTAACTGGTTTGGTTTTTGTCAACGAGAATTTTTTTGGTACACATGTAATGGCCGGCAACGGAGGCAAATCTACATGTCTTTCAGTCTGTCCCTGTTCCTGTCTCTGTCACGGCTCTGTCTGTAGCTGTCTGTCTTTTTATCTGTCTGTCTGTCTGTCTTTCTCTCTCTTTTTTTGTAAGTTTGCTTATTCTTTTCAGCTTCTTTCTCCCAAACGTTTTACAAAGATCTTTCAGCAGTGGGCGACTTCCAGCCTCAAAGGACGTCGATTGCTACTTTGGGTTGCTTATTCGCGTAATTTGAGAGGCGTGCTAAAATTCTTCTTTACCTGTTGATACTTTTGCGTCTTCTCCTGGGCTTGAGACTCTCGGGCAGTTGAATTATTCAAAACGGAAGAACATATTTCTTGCTGCTACTGTAATAACTGTCCCATCTGATTTAACTGAGGGCAGTGTGTTTCAAACTAGTTTTCGGCAGCGAAGGTGGTACATCGAGTTTGTTTGTCATTCATCTCTGAGCTCGGCATTATCGAGGTTTGCAAAGGGAAACTAATTCAAGCAAGCAATGGTCCAGTGTTCGAGTAGATGAACAACTCAGGTTGTCGGGGAGAAACTTCCACTGTTTCTACTTGCAGCTGCATATATAGCGTTTGAACGTTTGTATGTGCTCCCTAACACTCCCTGAACTCTCTTTGTTGCACTAAAGACTTTCCTTGAACGTGGTATTCAGCAGTTTGTCAGTTGAGTGTAATTTGTTTTGCACTGCTATTGGAAAAACTGAACTCGCCAAAGACAATGACAAGCATCATTTGGTCCCTTTGGGTTTCAATGTGATGAGGGGCTATTGCCCTTGAGAAACAATACTTTGCACTATAATGGGGTACTAATCTTGGATAGGTAAACTTGAACTCGTGGCTCTCTTGTAGCACTTTGTTAATCTGCTTCGTTTATGCCAATCGCCAAATATGGCCATATTGGCCAAATATGGCTATATTGTCTTCCAGTCAACCAGCTTTGTCTACTGCTGAGTTGCACTTCGAGAATATCCAACTGAATCTGTCTCTATCTGTTTGTCTGTCTGTTATTTTCTCTCTATTTTCTCTCTGTCTCTGTTTCTGTCTTTTTCCCTCTTGCAATCCAAAGTATTTCTCTAAATTAACTCGCAGCTCACTGTAATTTTACACAGCTTAACAGCTTAGTAAACTAACCTAATGATTGCTAATATTTTAAAGATACTAACACGCAATTCTAGGAAAGCCTGAGGGTGCGGGGGGCAGGGGGGGATTGGCCACCCAAAGGAAAGTTAGGGTTGATGGGTAAGGTTGTTCGGGGGTTAGGGGTAGGGGGTGGAGGGGGAGAGGGAGGGGGAGCAGAGTGTGAGGGAGGAGTGACAGGCCGGGACTAAAGAGGAACTTGAGAAACGGGGAGAGGGGAAAACGTGGGAACCGACGTGTGGAGGGATGGGAATTGGTAGGAGTGGGGGAAGGATGGGAATGGGAAGGAGTGTGGAGGGATGGGAATGGGAAGGAGTGGGGGAAGGATTAGAGAACTGAGTGGTTGGGAACCAGGAGGTGCGGGAAGTATGGGACATCCTAACGCTTCAGCTCACCATGCTCACCAACTAACCAACCTATGTTAAAGTTTTCTAGAATACTAGCTTACCTATATCTAATTACTAATCACCATTAGGGCGATAACCAACTAATCAATCAGTTAGGCAGTTAACATATACTAACACTCAGTTTCTAGGACTGAGCATAAAACTAGTTCGGTCATTAGGACCATGATAAGGTTTAGAGTCATTCGGACTCATAAGTCTAGGACTAAGTCTAGGTTACAGGTGGGATTTCGGTTTCCGATCCCGCCGCCCCGAGATGGCATGGTCGGCAGCGGGCAGAGCAATAACGCTACGCTTGGTGGGTTCAATTCCCACACATCTCCAAAGGTGAAGATCGTAAGAAAACGTACATGAGAGCAAAAATTTTGTTAACTTTTAGTATTGCTTAAGGTACTTTGCTTAAGTGACAACGGTAGCTTTGCACATTACGGGAAACTCAGGTCAGTTGATAGCTAGATTTTTTCTTATCTTTTTAGCCAATTTAAAAGAATCGGTGGACATAACACGAAGTGTTTTCAGAGATCCTAAATTATTGCCTGGGGTATCGGACGATGTAGGTGCACACTTTGATGTCCAAAAGGAGGGAGCACTCAACCGTTACAAAAATGTGGTGTAACTGTAAACTGAACAAGAATTAAAATGTATGTGTAACGAAACATTTAGATTTTGTCAAATGACGACAAAGAATTAGGACAATAGTTTATCAATACTTGAGCACATACTTGACTTTCAAGCTCTTTCCACGATATTATACTTGCGCCCTTGGGGTGAGATACGGTTAAAATTAAGCAGTGTCGATTTGTGAACCTTCTGTTTTTCTCCATCACAATGACACCACCCCCTTCCTTCTCCCTCTTGTTCTTAGCGCAGCTTCAAACTGTCATCTCTTTCCTGTCAGGGAAAGCGTCACTTGCGTTTTTAGGACATCAGGGTCACTAATCAGTTCGACATTAAACTTACAGAGAGTCGATTTCTGGTCTTTGAACTTTTGAATAGAGATAAATTTAAGATAATGCTTCAATTCAAAAAAGTGAAACAAGAACAAAGGCACTATTGTTGTAGAACCCTCAAATGACCTTCTTTTCGTTTAAAAAATGCTTGTTTTAGATATGCGGCTACATGTGTTTGGTGCGTAACACTTATAGCCTAGTTTTGGTGTTTGACTGGAGTCGTTGAAACAATTTGCTGGTAACATGTGGCTGGAATTTTTCTTGAACGAGCTTTATCCAGCTTTCAATTTGATCCAGTAGCGATGTTCCAATCTATACAGCTGTTAAAAGGCCAGATGAGAGCTGGTCGTTGGTAATAAAGATGCTAAAAAGCGGCAATGAACATAATGGAAGTTAGCGCTGGAAACCAATAAGGTTTGGTTTGTTTTTGACATGTAGAACTTAATTGCCGTCTTGCCTGTTTTTGTTGTTCTTCCACTCGGTGTATTTTGATGTTGCTCGCTTTTACATCTTAATTTTATGGAATGTTTAGTGTTATTTCAGTTTTTTAATATTTAGAAGGAAATCTAATACTCCATTCACACCAACTTTTAAACATCTTGAAATGTTGTTAAATGTTTTAAAATAGCTGTCCAAGTTGAATTCAGTCCTGAATGTTTTTATGCTTGCCAGTTACAAAAACTAACAACTTGAAAAAGTCAGTTTAATTAAACATGTTTGTGTGTGAACACAGCCTAAGTTTAACACTTTCCACATTGGTTGGTGCGTGTTGTATTTATTCCATTAAGAGCCCTGGTTAGACAACAGGCAGTCCTTATTTTCCCTTTGTGTTCGCCGAGCATCGCGCCACCTTCCGCGGCTCGAAGAACTCAAAAAATAGAATTTGCTCAAAATGGTGGTGGAAAAATGGACATGCGTAGTCTAGCGATGATCTAATGTATGCACAGTAGTAAGCAACAAGATTCTTAGGGACTATCTGAGCACGCTTCAGTTGTACTAAAAAAAGAGAGTTTTTGAGAGCTTTTCTTAACCAGCTCCGCGATTTGATCGTTCCAAGTTAGATAAGAGTTTTAAAATGGTTACTCCAAGTAACTTAGCGCCGCTTGTTGTTTGTTTGCGATAACCTGACACATCTAAATTAAAAACTTTCAGCTAGTTTTGCAATCAATACTCCTTTTTCTTGGAGCCTCTCGCTGCGTGGAGGCTGTTAACACTGGAGGGGGGGGGGAGGGGGGGATGTCTGGCGCTTTATCGTTGTTACGCGGGGATTGGTACATGGTAGGTGTAGCTTTCACGTGATATGCAAGACGGATACCACACGCCATGGAGCATGGGCTCTAGTTTCAGAAATCCAAGATGGCGGTCGTGAAAAGTGTCTTGTGCTCATGAAACAAGATGAACATTGTTCAGGACAGGAAAATGTCTTGAGCCGTTTTTAATTAACATATTGTTCATTTTACAAATCAAAATAATTGGAGTTCAGAACAATTATCCGTACACCTGCCAGCGAAATTATAAGATGGGCTGAACAACTCTGAGGAAATGCTTGAAGAACGATTCGTCGTTT
>JAOBRG010054450.1:0-21707 GCA_027574985.1 Umimayanthus nakama | reverse complement strand
CCATAACTCGATAGAGGCACAGCCCAAGTATGGACCATTTCTTTTAGAACATTGCCACTTTAAACGAAAACTGATGATATACACAATTCTCCTAAACTATTGCGAGCGTTTTGATTGGTTGAATTCATTCACGCGATTTGATAGACGCACGGGCGTGTGTCTATCGAGATTTAGATGCACGCTCGCGCCATACAAAAAATTGCGCGAAAATTGCCAGCTATGTTCTTAAAGAAATTTATCGTCGATAAGTCAATGCTAGAACTCTATCTTAACGTTAGTGTTAACCAAACAGGTGGACAGCACTTTTCACGCGCTCTGATTGGTTCATCAGGCACGGCCAATCCCTGGGCTTTTGCTACCCTCAGCTGGCCTCAGCAAGGGTTAACACTGCCTGTAAAACACAACTCGTGTTCTTTAAACATACAAGCAAACAAACAAATTTAGTTTAAATTTTATAGTTCAAGTCTTGTATTACAAAAGAATAACTTTATCTACATTTAAATTATTGAAAGGGAAAATAATTCTATTACTAAGTTTAGCTGAACGATTTGGAAGTGTCTGGTGTCTAAGGAAACCAGACCCTAAAGTCATATTTTGTCAGAATTATTGTTGACATTAAGAACAAGATAACAGATACTTTCAGAGGGATTGAACTGTTATTTTATATATATATACTGGATATATATATATATATATATACTGGATGTAAATGCGTTTGTTTGAAGATGGGAGCAGGAGAAGGCACGAAGGGTTGCGAGAAACCGCCAGTCAACAAAGGAAAAACAGCGACCACGATCTGACGCCACAGCAGACTCTGAAAAGAAATCTGGTGACCGTCGGGATGAGAGCCACAGTGGACGGGAAAAGAAAGGATCACCGAGAGATAGGACTGAGGACGTGCACAACAGGAAAACTAGCGCGAAGTATGTGAAAGAACTTATGAATAAAGAAGAGAAAGAAAGGAAGGAAATGACATTAGGACAAGTTGAGAATTTAGCGAGATCAGAGAGCTTGGAGGATGTTGAAAGCAAAGATCTTGACACCGAAAAAGAGCTAAAATTCACCAAAAAAAGTAATGAAAATGAACGAAGGGAAACACTCGCTGATGATGGTGAATCAGAGAGTCTTCTCGAACCAGATGAAGTCGCTTTTGCACGTGATGAAATAAGCAGTTTAATTGCCGAGGTAAAGCGGACGTCAGAGTTGAAAACTGACTTGCAAAGTAAACTCATGCAGACACGAAAAGAAGTTGAACATTTGGAAGATTTGCTGCCTCGGAAAATCAGCACGGAAGAGCATCGGGAGATTCTTGGACTCTTGTGCAGAGTTCACGAACTTGAAATCACAAATGCGGAGTTCCAGTCCCAAGCACTGTTGAGTGAAAACTTTCTGAGGCAGAAAGACTTCACTATCAGCAAGTACGAGTCAAAGCAGAGACTTTGTGATGAGATAATTCAGATGCAACGAGCACTAATACATGGTAAGCCTGATAATCCGTTGTTTTATAAATCTTTGAAGCCTGTTATGTTGATTCTTCGGGCCTTTAAAAAGCCTTAAATATCCCAAAATGGCTGTTGAAAAACAGCATAAGAATATTGAGTTATTATAGCCATAATTTTTGTACATTGTTCTTGCTTTTTGAAAGTTTGAACTTGAATGGGTTTTTTTGATGTTGTATTTTTAAGGCCTTGAAAATGCCTTAGATTTGCAAAAAGTTTTCCTTGACGTCTTAGAAAGTCTTAAGTTTTGTTCAGAAAAACATACAATGTATTGTTTCTTAAGGTTTGAAGATCAATACACTAGCATGTAGAAGGGGTTTGGTCGCTTTTCTTGTTTTGTGCAAAAACGTTTTGTTGCATGATAGTACAGGAGTTATACAGTAAGTTATAGAAGTTGTCCCATACTGTAATTTTTGGACAAAAGATTAAAGAAAAATATAGGTCTTAAATGTTTTGAACTCAGGTCTCAAAAAATCTTAAGAAAGTCTTAAGTCTTGTAAGTTGCTAGCAGTAGGAACCATTGAAACATTTCCCTGTAATACTGAACAGTTTTTATGGATGCTTTTGTTGTGACAGAGCATGACATGGAGACGCCATTGGAGCTGGAAGCACTGTATGAAATGTATTCACAACAAGCGATTGAGCCGGAAGATCAGGCCAGCGCTCTTATTGGCTCTGATGAGGGAGCAGAGTCAGCAATGAATCGGTCAGCGGCAGACTTGCAGAAGGTAAACTTGAAAAAAATGATAAAACGTTTACAAATAACAGTCGTAGTGGATAGTGATATTAAATGATGCTTTTTTGATGATCGGGATGATGATGATGATAATGATAATTAATGAAAATGAAAATGATGGCGATGATGAAAATGAAAATGATAAAGCTTTATTTAGCAAATCCATTGTTTACAAAATTATCCCTGCGTAATTGCAGATGTCTCTCTGCAATATCTAAATTTTATACAATAAGGTAAAATACTATTGAAAGTGAGCCAGAGGGAGACCAGCACTGTGGCGATTGAAGCAGATCATTTTCAAGTGCAAAGAAGGCGAACCAAAAAAATTGAATCTGGTTCTGTGGAGAGGAGGGGCTGGCGTAGTGGCAATATCTATCCCCCCAATCCTGAGGTCCTCCGGTGGACCCCCAGCCTGGTTGAAGTGTGAGAATTTTGGGTGACCTTCTTTCTCTCTCTTAAGTTCACTCAGCTTCCCATCCTTCCGGGATCGGTAAAATGAGTACCAGCATACATGCGCCGCGTTTAAGCGGCTGCCAGATGCGTCTATATATGCTTCCAGTCCGCTAGGAGTAAACGGATCATTGTAAAGCACCTTTGAGCATTCATATGGAAAAGGCGCTATATAAATGCGTCACGTTCTGTGCAAAGAAATACTGTTTTTAACTACCATAACGAGTTAAGGCAATGCTACAGTTTTGTTTGAGAACATAATTCCCTTTTTAATACATCTTGATGCCTCACTATTTGTTTGTTTGTGATTTAATGCTAGCTTTGTTCTGTTGTGCAGGTATCTGTGCTGGCGAGTTTGAACAGGAAAATGGAGATGCCACGAGACAACGGCTGTAAGTTCGCGTGTTCTACTGTAAAATCGATTAGAAAATATTGTATGTTCATAGAGCAAAGTTGTTTTGTTTTTAACTGTGTTAGAAACGTCTGTGCGGAGCGACTATTAAGCGACTCTTATACCTAAAATGTTGGTTTAACCACATTTTGTCTCGTTAAACAGAGACTCCAGCCCCTCGAGCTCAAAAATAGGAAGATTTTTCACGGGCATACCCTCTTCTCCATAAACGTTTGAAAATTTGGTCTTCTGAATGGCATTTTATCCTCCTTAATGTAATTTTGAGTGCAGTTTTAAGATTTTAGACATCAAACTTTCACTTAAGTGTAAGTTACAGTCTTTGTAATCACTCACGAGCTAAGTACTGGAGCATGATCGCTTACAGGGGCTGTTACGATGTGAGCAAGAAAAGCATTTCGGAAGAAAGTTGAGATCATTTCTTTCATATCATTGATCCATTTACCATTTTTATCGCACAAAAGCAACACCTTTCAGAAATTTCTCCTTGATTTTCGAATTATATAAAAAGTCGGGAGATTTGTTAAGGTTACAGAACACCTTTGACATATACTTCGGGAAAATTTCAATTGCGCGCTTCGTATTAACGCTATCCCGTTGATTTTTGGTGCAAATATAGCCCAATAAATGTAGTTTTGGAAATTGTGTGCAATGATTTATTTAAGCGACTTGGGTTTTTGGTTCCAAAAGGCGAAACTATTGTTTTCGCGCGGAGCGCTAATGCTTCGACACGTTTTGCAATTCATCCGTAAAATTTGTTTATTTGGGTTCCCGAATAACTGAACTATCAAAGTGTGTGCGGTCGTTAGGGGTATTCTGTCTTGTTTTGATTAAATTTTGTCGTGTATTTCTCTCCAGATTTAATACTTTGGACTCTTATATTCACAGCGTTAGATCGTTGATTAAAATTACAGAATGTTGCAGTTTTTAGCATATTTTAAATAAAGAAATTCGGATGAAGGAAACTTCAGATACAGGGGAAGCTAGGTTTTTAACTGGCTCTATTGTATATATACATCGTTTTTTCTCCGCTAGATTCGTTCAACAAACTTTCACCACTAAGCGAGGAATCACCTTCCCGTATGATGTCCTTACAAAACTCGCCTGTTAAGACCACGAGACCCACTCCCTCGTCACAGAGCTTGTTTCCGAGCAAACAGCATTTCACAGAGAGGTATGTGCTCCATATTGTTTTTCACCATGAAAATTATGTCCTTGTGATAGCGGTATTGAAGGGCAGTAACAGAGCATATCGTGCAATTCATTTTGCAAAAATTGCACCCAAATTGAAATTCCGAGAGAAATGCTAGAGTGCCTTCTATCTTGTTCCAGTTTGGGAACTTTGTTTATGTTATTCAAGGTAATCCAGATGAACTACTCATACTTAAGGTATGCACTCTTTTGCTGCAACGTTTTCAACGATATCGTTTACGTTTCCCAATTGTGCTTCAGGTCAGTGTTCAAAATTTCGAAAACTCGACGAGTGCATTGTCTCCGAAACAGGGCCACATCAATGAAATAAAACTAAGTTCCTTGGCTGTAACAGTTTTGTCTTCTGTCATCACCATAACCACGCGCGGCAAGGTCTTGGCCCAACTTACTGTTGAAAACTTGTCCAGTCCGTGCTCGGCTTTTTCCTGTCCGTTGTGTTTATTAAAGCCTTAGTAGGAGTAGTTTTGACTGTGACGTCAGCAAAATCAGTCTGAGAGTAAACGGAGCGCGTGGAGAAAAGGAAAGAGGCCTAGTAACTAGGCAAGGGACAACCGCAGTTTTGAGGAGAAAGTGCCTCCCCCCTCCCTCCACACCCCGCCCCCACCTCCATCCCTTCACACTTTCATTTGAATGGGATATGTTAGGGATTAACTTTCTGGGAGGGATAGGTGAGAAAACTGGTTCATTACATTCACTCATCCATTGTCTTGTCTTATATCCAGTCTTCCACTCGGTCTTCCCAGTCCAAAGCGGAAGACACGAAATCCCACCCCGGACGAAATCAGCCTGAACTCAGCAATACCAACGCCAGTCCTCGCAGCCAAAAACGACAGGAAGATTGCCGCGGAAAGCACGCACCAGGACACACCCGACCTTCCCATTTTCTCCAAGACAAAAAAAATCGCCGAGATTGCGGCTAAAAGGCGAGTTTTCATGGATAAAAGTGTCAATTCTAGTCGTTCCAGTCTTCGCGCAGAAACAGAGAGCCACTTGTTCGAGCAGGGCATAGGTTCTAACTCGGACACTAATCTTGCGCCAGCGAATCAGAAAGCCTTCAATGATAGAAGCACATTTAAGTCGTCCTTGAGTCTTAGCGACCTTTCCATGTTTGAGCGCAAGGGAGGATATGCGTCTTCGGAAGAATCCGTAGCGGTTGGAAGAAAGAAAATCTCAAGCAAGAGCAAAATTGTAGTTGTAAACAAAAAGCATATCAATTCGGGGAAGAATGTGGCCAAGTCTAGACTTCGATCAGCCTCGCTTGGTGACTCAAGAATGTTGAAAGGTACGTGTTAACTGCGTTATGGAGAACATGTATCATGTCAAAGCACATAAGCTAAGCTAATCCCTTCTCAAGCAAAGTGGTCCATAAAAAGTTGGTATTTATCTCTGGTTTCCGTGTTGCTAAGGGACGTTTTGGTGGAAGGGGGAGAGGTTGGGAGGTTTGAAGATTTGATCAGTGCATGACATTTTTTTTCCACTCTGATAAACAAGGCAAGATTTTGTTCCAATCGAAAATCGAGCTTACAATTTACTTTCAAAATCTTCCACACCCCACACCCAAAAGTTAAATGGTCCACCTCTAAGCAGATGCATATTGTGACTTCCGCTGGACAGGACACTAATCCATAGTCCCTACTAGCAGCAGGTACTCATTTATACGGCTAAGTCGAGTGAAGTGCCTTGCTTAATGACATACCACAGCGGTCAGGCCGGGTTTCAGCTCACGAGCTCACGAATCGGCCATAATAGCAACTGTCTCTTTATATCACAGCTTAACCAACGGAAAAATGTTTAAAAAGAACAATTTAACAAAAGGAATGTAAATGAAATACTTAAAAGCTGTCATAATCATTTAATTTTCCTCTTATTGTTAATAAAGTCTACAAAATTGTGCAAAGGGAAGTTTGAAACGTAACACACGAAATCTAAAGCCATTCTGTGTTTTGGCATCTCGGACCTTGTTCCTCTCAGGGAAGAAAAATGAAAATTCCTCAGATTTTGCTTTTGTTTTTTGTGTAAGATTTTGATAAAAATTCTCCAAAACATGAATACCGGTACTTGTCTTGTTATTTCAAACACTGAGGTCTATACTTATGCCTTTTCAGACTATTTGGTAATTTGTCAAATTAAGATAATCCTTACTTGTTGTGTTAGCCATGGACATCTTTTCAGGGTTTTGCGATATCTGGCAGAACGATCTGTTTATATTCACAATTTGGTTTCTTTACAGTCAAACCGCGCATGACACGAAAGGAGGAGCTGCAGGAAGCCGCAAGGCAAAACCGTATTTCTCATCCCCAGACCTTTTCAAAGCCACGTAATAGAGAGAGCCTGGGTTCATACGGAAGGGTTTCCGTCGGAGCAAGTCGTAAAAGAACTTCCCTTGTCAAGCTGCAGTCGGTTCAGACAACCGACTTACCCCGCGGACGAGAAAAGGCTTTACCCAAATCAAAACAGGTAGACCAAGCGGACACGAGACACTCACAGGCAAACCAAGCAGACACGAGACATGCACATACAGACCAAGCGGACACGAGACATGCACAGGCAGACCAAACAGACACGAGACATGCACAGGCAAACCAAATGGATATAAAGCATGCGCAAAACAGCCGAAGAGTTCCACTTGGTGATCAGTCCGAAGGTATGTTTGTTTAGTGGGTGTTTATACGATACTGATCGATTGTCATTCTGGTACGAGTTCATTTCGGTACCGTAATTAAGTATCCTTATTACATGGCTGAGTGATTTCGCGTGCTGTGATCGGTCAATTCCAGGTCCGTTAGTAGCCGTACGGACCGCTAGCTCTTTTCAAAACTAGAATAACCAATAAAGCCATATAACAAACATCTTATTAGCCTCGTTTGCTCGGTCCGTAGGGCAAGTTATGGAACCTCGTTTTTTCCTTCCTTGTTTTCATGGCCCTCGCGCTTCGCGCTTGGGCCATAAAAGGAAGGAAAAAACTCGGTCCATAACTTGCCGTACGGACCTCGCACTCGGCTAATAAGAGGTATATATTCATTACATGATACCAATCAAAATTTCATCCCCAAAACGAGTCACTGCAAAGTGACTTCATCTCGGTAGTTGCGCTGGTTGGAATTCCAGCTGAACGTTCCACAAGTATCATATTAAGGAGGTAGGAGCTCTTTCCGGAACGGAATTAGGCACGGAATTAGGCGCGTGGATTAGGCACGGAATAAGGAAAGTTGATTGGTTGGGCTGATCAGATGACTACTGTTTTCGATCAGGCCAATATATTTTTACCGAACTTTTTCTCAAGAATGAGCACTTCCATGTAGTCGTTGCTCAATCAGGCAGTGAACTAACTAATTTGATTGATTGACTTACTAATTAACTAATTAATTAACCAACCAGTCAATCAATCACTCAGTGAACCAGTCAGTTGGTGGGTCAGTCAGTCACTGGAAGACTAGGTTTGAAAAAGCCTTTTTTCTGCGTTTGCGAGTAAGCTGAAAACAGGTTTGATCAACAAACGTGGATATGGTATGTTTTTGCTGGTGGCATATGGTGTATAGCTGCACTCCAAATCCCACAGGCGATCAACCTACTATACCTTTGTTGGTCAAACCCGTAGTCACTCAGTCAGTCAGTCAGTCAGGTAGTTAATCAGTCAGTCTTTCAATGAGTTGGTCAGTCAGTGTAACGGTCATCTGCTCAGCCCCTCGGTCAGTCAGTTAGTACAGTCTGTTAGTTCAGTCAGTCTGTCAGTTGGTTAGTTATTTGGATGAAAAGTCAAACTAGTTTTTTTTAAAAAAAAATATGCTATGGTATGGTTTGTTATTGCCTGTGAGGTTTGGTGGAGACAGCTGGTCAATCCGTCAGTGAGTCTATCAGTCAGTCAGTTAGTTAGTCATTCAGTCGGTCAGTCAAGAAGTTAATAAATCAGTAAATCCGTCAGTCGTCAGTCGGTCAGTGAATCTGTCTATCAGTCACTCAGTGTTACTTAGACAGTTACTTTTCTTAAATATTGTCATCCCTAACTTTAAATACCCAGGGCTGCACGCCATCTGTTTACATGCATTGCTGTGGTAGAGCCGAGCTACTTATTAAAAATAGGTTTTTCATTATTTTTGCTTCTATTATTTTGAGAACTAAAATCAAGGGTTAATAAAAATAGCTGTTTACGTTGCAGTTTACAAGTGCAGCTTTTGTTTTTGTTCTCCGAAACAATACGTGCAGTACGTTTTTTTTTAGTTGACGCCAGGTAAATAAACCGAGATCTCATTAACGCGTTTTGGTTCAACAGACACAAGCGAGTTAATCCATTTCTTCTCCAACGCTACCCCGCCTTCCACCGTCCAGCAACACGGAGTCCCTTTTGGTAAGGGGCACACAATTCAGAAACGATACCGCGGACCTCTGGACACCGTGGGTACAGACTCTTTAAACTCAACTCCGCGTTTAAAACCGCGCAAGAATGTTTCTTCCGTCCCGCCACGGTCGAGTGGCTCAAAAGATGAATTGTCGGTCAGCGGTCACGCTGTGAAGCCCTCAAGACACTACGCTGGCACTCGGAGAAGCTGAGGGCTACGCCATTTCACAGTCCACCCCCCTTCTCTCCCCCGGGTGTTAGTTGCGACGAAAATAAAGCTCTGTTTGTGGCTGAACAGAGAAGGGTTGCAATCCATCACAGCTTTTCCGAAAGAACGGAACATTTGCATACCGTAAAGTTAATCAGTTTGCCTGTGACGCATACATGCAAGACAGTCACCTTTCGGTTTTAAAACTTTCACAGAACTCTTATTCAGAAACTTTTCTTTAAGAAACCGAGAAAATACGTGGGTATCGTAGAGACGTAGAAACGAATGCAAAATAATAGCTTTATTTGTCGAATTTGGCCTGATAACACGAAACTACCGTCTTCTTCTCCCAGATTATCATTCATCAAAAAGGCGACGCTGTGTGGATTCTATTCGAGAGAAATAATTTACACTTAACAAACTTTGACCAATTTTTTTGTAAGGCTATTTTTGCTTGGGTAAAGCAAGTTGCTAAATTGGTTTAGTCTAATTGTACGTTGTTTTAAAATCTGGATATTAATATATTACATAAACCATTCAAGATTTTGCTTTACTTAATCAAAACAAAAATATATCAATTTAAAAAATTTAATTTACGAGTGCGATTGGCCAAAGATTAACAACTCAAATCTTCTAAAGGCAAACTTAATTTCCCTTCACCGCAGAATTAATCAAGTTATGATCTGCAACCCATCTCGATCCGTGCTGCTTTGGTTTGTTCGCGATAGTGGACAAAACCAAAACCTATTTGCAAAAGGAAATGACAGGAACTCTCGCTAGTTTGCTCTTGATCTAATTCCTGTAAAAGAATTGGTATACTTTCGGAGGAACTCATAGTTACCGATGTGAATTTTTTGGACTTTCTCACTAAGAGTTTATAATTGAAAATAAGTTAGTGTTATCGTTTGTTGAGGGTTTTTTCATTAATTAGAGCAATAGAGGCGTCGTTTTCAGTTAAATACTGTAACATTAGCGTGTTTTCTTACGACAAAAAGTAATTATCTTTCATTCAGTGTGTCAAACATCAAATTTATTTACTTATTTGTTTGCCAAGAACAGTGTTATTTTTAGCAAATGCTCGAAGTTCTAAATTATGTACCAGCTCAAGTTGAGTGGAACCAAAATGTACTAATTTATTTGCCTGAGAGAACGTACGTATTTATCATCGCCTTCTGTATATAGTCAATTGTACATAGTCGCGTTTGTCAACAAAACACGAGCACTTAATAAACTCAGGCAACGCTGACCAATTAATAGCTTGTGTCGTTCAAGTTGCTGACCGGAGGCCGGGTTGGGGATTTTAGCGGGAACGGAATTTGTTTCAGCTTGAAAAGATCATCTGCCCCCGAGATATTCGACTTCAAAACCCATGATTTGGTAACAACAACCTCTGCTTGCTGTCTCTTTTCTCCAAGCTTCTCCATTTCAACAAAGAAGGATAATTTGGTTTTGTTCGGGTGGGCAGCGGGTTGCGGATCCAAATGAAAAGTCAAATCGTATTAAAAGTAGCCTCCCTGGTGGGTCAAACCGACCAAACGCACAAGTTCTCACAACTGGTTCTGGTCAGAATGGCCCTGCACATGAATCATGGACGCTCAGTTTTCCTGCTCCGGTCTAACCTGCGATCAATCCTTCGTAAAGCCGCGAAGAAAAAAAAAGGCCTGATCGCGGGTTAGCTCCGGCTGGCCAGAGCGCGGGAATTTGAAGAGTTTTTTAGGGGGAGGGGATGCACGCGCGCCTCAACCTTTTCTTTTAACTGGTCAGAACCAGTCCTTTTCGGTCGGCCAGAACGGAGGAAAGGAAAGCGATTCATGAACTCCTCGTGGGTCCGTTGGTTCTATCCCTATGGTAGTATCACGGAGAAGAGGAAAACAAGGGGAAAAAACAGTAAAACACTACAAGAAAGCTTCACTGGCGTCTGTTTACGGTACGCAGAAAAAGGTACCACTGGATTTACAGATCAAACTATTCCTGGCGCAGTGTTGTGTGTTGATGTGTTTGGGTATGGCGTACACAAGTTAAAGTCTAATGTTTGTGTACACGTTTATTGAGGGTGGTTCTAGATATCGGGGGCATCTCGTGTAACGTTGATAGATAACAAACTGAACTCGAGGGACAGTCGTGCACTCTTGCTGTTTCCTTTTTTTATGAGTCACGGTAAAAGTTTCACCCGCAGTTCGTTTAAACTACAGTTGAATAGCGCGTTTTATAGCTAAGTTTGGCCAGTCCTTTATTTTGGAAAATGTGATTAGTTAGGTCCTTTTAAAAGAAAAGAATAAATACCCGGAGAGTCCCGTTGGATAAAAAGACAGTAAAATTACCTTAAAACAAACGGTCCTTAAACAAACATACAATAACTTGTTGTTTTAAAAATTTTAAAAAAAGTCTGTTATTGTTCTTCAATAAGCAAAGGAATGTTTCATTCTCAGAGTAGAGCTTACTTGAAATTAGAAAGATGTGTTTTGGTTCGCAACTTTTGGTTGTTTTAACTTTATTTCTTGGCATTCCCTTGAAGTGCTCATCTGCTTGTAAAAAAATTATTGCACAACCCGCATGCTTAATTTGTTACCGCCTCCCTGAAGTGCTGTCTGCGAGTCTCGAACCAGTCCAGTTCACTTCGGAGAGTTCTGCAACTCAAATTTCATAACTTATTCGTCTCCGGAATTTAGTTAAGGGCTCGCTTAATCCTGATGGCCGTAGACTGGGGGTTGAGAGCGTGTTTTTCATTTAACACATCTTGCTGCCAGATAAATTTGAACAACACTCTTCCGAGTTGTTTTTAAATTTGTCTACCACAACGTCTCGAGCTCTTTAGCTATCGAGTGGAGGTCGGGTACTAGGCACTTTAACCTGTCCGGACTGCCAGCGCCACTGTAGCTCGCAAACTGGGCTGTTAAAAGCTGTTCGACTGGCCATCATACGTCCAAACGTGCAAGACTTAATTTCAGAGAAAAAGAGATCCGCTGAACCCGACGGCTCAGTCCATTCGTTTTAGGTAATGAATAGGCCTCTAACTGACGGCAAATGTTCCCCCAACAATGGGACGCCATTTGGACGTCTAAACTGCCTGAACTCGTGTTAGTGCTACTATATTGTTTCTGTAAATTTAAAGGATTTAGCTTTCTTTTCAAACCGGAACCGATTAGTGGATGGGTACTGTTCACCGAACCCCCAAAGATAAACCAGCGGGAATTCGGTTTACTTCCGATAGTGGGCTTTACGAGGGTTCCTTTCTCATGCTTGCAGGCAGATAATAAGTTATAAAAACCACTGTTGCTCAAACTGATATTTTAGAAAATGAAAGGGGCACCGAAAACAAAAATAGAACAAAAGGGTACCATTAAACAAAGGGTGAAGGTGTAGTGAAGATGCACTAAATGGACACCATTTTTGGCAAAAACTGTTGCATGCCGGCAAAGTAATGGTTGGCGCACCATGCGGATTCCCCCTCCTTCCACCCTTTCTTGAGTACCGGCGACACCATACTGGGCCGCGTTAGCTAAAAGTAAAACATTTTTAAAAAATAGCTGCATTTTTTTATTGTTATCTCTGTTAATCAGATTAGATTGATAACCGTGTCTGCTGGGCAGACATTTTTTTTTTACACATGCCGAGGTTCAATATCCGGCGGTTAACATAGGAGCAGGACAGTTTTTGACCACTTGTGCGAATTGCGCTCGGCGTAAAGGTAAATCTTACGTCTTATCAGATCTTGATGCCATTCAAACAAGGACCTCTCAAACCCGATCCAGACTAAAACATGATATAGTAGTCTACATACTTTTAGTTGTTAACACAAGTATCATATGAGACTAGAAATGGACTTCAAAAAATATCCTCACAAGTCCCAAAGCTGAATCAATACTAGAAATCCTACTGTCTTCCGGAAGCTCCATGACAGGCGCTATTTTTAACGTTGCAAAAATAAGTTTTCTGTGGCTACTAATAGCAAACAGAAGCTCACGCGAAACGCGCATGAGAGAAATGGTTTCAAGCACTTGCTCTGTGTTAGTTGTCCGACACTGTACTATCACCACAACTGGAGTCGGCCCACTAGAGTCAGACTACCGAAATATCATCCTTGAGGAGCTTGGCAAACAAAAGTCTCAACCTGACAAAAGAACAAAAGCAGTCAAGATACATCACAACTTGTTTGTGTTGTGGTTGTCAAGCAGGTTGGTGGAGTAATGCCAATACTGTCAAAACTTTTCTAACAATGTACAAAGTACAGATCCGGCCATTTTATAAGGTAACTTGGATATTGAGATCTGTGAACTGCCTCGCCAACATGGAGTTTGAATGACCCTGTTGCAAACTAATTTTGGAGAACAGATGTTTGGCTTTGAGGTCAAGTTAAATGATCACCAGTCGTTAAAAAGAAAACTTTTCACACTGCATATTTCTCAAATGTGCAGCAGGTCTTAAATATTACAGAGGATTAACACATCATTAAGACAATCGAATCATAAGAATAATGATTTGGTGGAACAAAGCTCGTAAAAAGTAATTTGCGCAGTGGAAAGTTTGCTTCTTTGTTAAAACTAAAAGACCGCTGTAAACGCATTAGTGTAGCCTCGTCGTAAAATCGTATCAAGATTGGAATATAGAAAATCCGGAAACTACTTGGTTCGCTAAAAAATGTTGTTTATTCAGTGCGCAAAGCATTAACTACCTGTCTAATAACTTATCAGTTTCTGTGGCAGAACAAGTCATTTCTGACACTGTGAAGAAAAATATTGCCATTTCGTTGTTGAACTTCGGAGGAGCATTTGCATCTGGGCTAATTACTTTGAAAAAAGTACATACAGAGACCACCCAATGTTTGCCTAAAGATCTAGAACAATACGGGATCTGTCATATTGAACAATATGAGACGTATATGAGCTGACGTTACTCGCTAAAGAAAACTTTTGTTTGGTATACTTCCGACCGGACGAAACAACTTGCAGGACTGAGTGAAACCTAAACTGGTGTTTACATGCGAGCCGTGCGGAGCGTTTCATCTGGAACATGTGCGTATTAAGGCTTATTTAAAGTGTCCACATGTCCGATTGCAAAGAGATATATCAGGTCCCTGGCAGGCCGGTTAACACAATGCCAGATAGTTCGTCACCACCGTCCGACCGTAGCCCAACGCACCATTTGCCCTTGCCAATTCCGCGCAATTATGGCCTTGCGGCAATTAAAGAACGCCCAAGCCGAGGTCATCGAAGTAATAGTGTGAGCTCTGAGAATTCATTCATGATGGGCGCGTTTGCGAGACCTGAGTTGAAGAAAAGAGCCACGGTGGAACGGTCGAGTGGCATGGGCTTGAAACCGAAACTTGCTAGCCCGAAGGAAACGGAAGAGCATGATATTGTCGTACTTGGCGTTGGAGGTGTGGGGAAAACAGGTAGATGACGTTACTCTCAGAGGAACAACTTTAGTCTATGCTGTGAATTTATATTTTGATTGTATGAAAGGTTGGTTTGTTGATAGCCGGGCTGCGGGAAGAGCTAAAAACGTTAGTAATACTTTGTTATTGTACCCTCTGTTTTGACTCATTAAGATGCCATTAGGCCAGTTCTTAATTGCTCTTTGTCAGATTATTGAATGTTTTATGCAGGGTGTTTAATTTAGTTTTGGTCTTTTAACTTAACCAAAGGGCATCTAGAGATGAAATAACACTACTAGTATTTTGATTTGCGCTTGAAAATTTGTGTTTGTGGATTTGCACAACAAGGCTATTGGACTTAACACTCAACACCAAACGTTCGAATACTTAATAGGGTGGTTTCTTCTCAAATCTAATTAACACGGAAACTATACACCTCTTAGTGTCCCTAGTTTTCATAGACAGGGTATATATTAAAAGGGATAAGCCTTCCAAAACGATCAGTGCAAAGCTTCTCTAAGTTTTTCTTTAAGGGGCTCTAAATTTCAGATTGCACAAGAATTCTTCAGTTTGATCTTTTTCCACTGTTATCTTGACTAAAAGGTTTGCAGAGCTGAGTTTGCGGAGCTTAGCGATTTTGCGCGAACATATGGCACGCACCCGTTGCTAAAACATGTGTGCCTCGTATTTCCTGTTTTTTCCGCGAAATTTCCTGAATTGAAAAATTTTAAAACACAGAAGTCACGGAAGCCTAAAAGCCATGAAAATGATATCACTGCTTCATTGTTTTGCTCCGGTGGTTAGACTCTAGACATAGACACTTTTACAACCTTGGTGAAAGTTGCCGGATTAACGCCATTTTTTTGCCGGCGCTGAAGGTAGACAGTAATTAAGGTTAGGCTGTGTTTTATCAGAAGGGATTAGCCGGTGTAACAGTGAGGCGGTTCAGCAGCTTAACACCTCGTTCGTTCCTTCTCAGAAAGTGGTAAAAGTGATTGACATTTGTTTGTATTTTACTCCAGCTCTGGTTGTGCGTTTTGTCACAGGGAGGTATTTGAATGAGTACGACCCGACTCTCGGTAAGTTTTGAAATAAACTACGGTGAGCTTTATGTAGAAGCTATTTAGCTCGTAATTCGTAGCTGTGTCAGAGAACGAAATGTAATATCTAGTGCCGCATTCACACACAAACATGTTTACTTAACTGAGTTTTTCAAGTTGTTAGTTCTTGTAACTAACTCTGAAGCACAAAAACCTTCAGGACTGAATCCAACTTGGATGGCTATTTTCATAAAATGTTTACTATAAATTTGGAGCCGAAAGTCTTGATGGGCTGAAATTAGTTTTTAAACCAGTTCTGGAAACATGTTTAAGCGTTTGAGTGAATGATGTCTCGTCCTGCAACTGCAAGCCCGATTGTTCGAAAATTGGTGAATTTTAACCCAGCGGGTTTGGCGAAATTTTTAATCGTGGGATAAAATTTATACGCTGGGCAGTTAGTGCGAGAGACTGAACCCGCCAAGCCAAGTGTTATGAGTAAGCATATTTTTCACGAGCATAGGTTACTGGCGCGGCTCTATCACTGTTTTTTATGTTTTATCTTCCAAACTTGTTCAAGCAAACTTTAAATTAATACGCTTCAATAGTCAACCTATTCACACAAGATAGATTTCAAAATCAAGAGACAAGACATTGAGACGAGGGTCCCGACAACGATGGCGAAGTACTTCAACTACTTCAGGACTAGTGGTAATTGTATAAAGGCACCGAAACCTTTTAGTGTCGACATCCGGAATGCAAAAGCTTAAATCACTACCTGTAGTTGACTGATAACCTCGGCCATGCAGAAATGGACAAAATTTGAAAAAAAAACATACTGTTTTCGTAGTATTGGACTGTTGCTTTTGTAGGTTTTAGACGAATATTCGATTTGGCTTATTCCATTAGACTGCAGGTTTTGCTCAGAGGTCAGCAATGAATTGCATAGTGGCTATTAGAAGCGCCTGTATGTGCGATACGTTCGCCCAAGCAGAGATTAGCAGCTCACTACCAAAAACATATACGTACGTTTTGCACAACTGTACAACTGCAATTTTTTTAGTTAACAAGTCTTGTAATTCAAACAATCACGCGTGAAAAAGCTTTATATCTAATGCCTCTTCAATACTTCAATGCTTCTTGAAAGAATTTGAGGGTAGCTTACGATTTTATATCGCTGTGTACGTGTTTCAAGCAGGTGCGATATGTTTACATAAAAGCACATACTTGAAGACCTTCTGACCTTTCGCGTGACTTAATGGCAAAATTTATCAAATTCTACAAAACTATGCTTTTAAACACTTGGAGATAAAGATAGAACCTCTTCCACTGTTGATATTTAGGAATGAATATCACATTTTACAAACATAGTGAAATGGAATAATCTTCAGGCTTGCTTAACAAGTTTACCATACCCTTTACAAATTCTTACATCATCAGCTCTTTCCCTTTTATATTGTCGTGTACACAGAAACTTTCGTTCTGATTGTATTTTTACGCTCTGACCTGTAAGGTTGTGTGTGTTTTCCAAGTGTATCACTGACAAAAAACAAACAAACAATACAGGCCCCCAATCTTTTATAATTTCTTTCAAATTTAAAATACTTTTGAACTTTTTCCCAATACCATATTTACGGCTAAACACAAGCCTATTTCGGCAGAAGTTCAGCAAAGCTCCATGACTCCAGGCGTTGTTTAGTATTGCTGTTCACTTTTATTGTTAATACATTTAACAAGAGATCTAAAATCTGTTTAGAAATTTCTCCCACAGTCAATGTTAACCCAGTTGATGATTATAACACTAACACCATTCTTGTAAGAAGCTTGTTTATAAGATTGTTGAGGCTGTGATTTGCCCAAAACTGCTTAAAATTAGGCTCTTAGGAAATTTGGACTTATTCAGTAAAAAATTTAAAGATATTTATTAAAAAATTGTTACAGTTTCGACATATTTAGCTATTTTTTGGTTCTTGTATTCTTTAGACAGAGTTTCCAACTTTTGGCCGTGAGTGCTTCGACGCTAGTGGTTTGGCCGTGTATAGACGGAAGAACTTTAATGCTCTTAAAAAGATTTAATATTAAACATATTTTGAGATACTTAATGAATTTTTGCAGATATTTAGAGCGGTTTTCAAAAATTCCTCAAAAGATATTCAGGTCAAAATTGTGCATGATACGTTCATCTGAGACGACCAGCAGTTTTGCCCAAAGGTTGGTGGTGGTTGCTATGGATACCGCAAAAGTTTATCACAGACCCGAAAAAACGAAGAAGATGCATGGAATGAGTTCGTATACGTAGTAAACTATTGTCTGTCAAGCTGGTACCAAACAGGAATACAGAACGGACCTTTTCCAGTGTTGTGAAGCGTTTGTGCAAAAACTTAAACCAATAAATTAGCAACCAAATTAACTTTTAAAACTCTCTCTCTCTCTCTCTGAGTCTCTCTCCCCCAAACAGTACAAGTCATATGACGCGCTCTTGAATTCTCCTAAACTTTCAACTCAACTCCGGTTATTTTGGCTGGTAACAAGTTCTAGTTTTTGCCCCATCGGAAAAGCAGATTTAAAACTTAGGAAGAAGAGAAGGTATATTTTTGGCCGTCTTAACGAACGTTAATACGAGGACCTCTGCCAGTACAATCTTCCTTGACGTTTGTCGAAAACTTCAAGCGTAGAGTTTATTCTCCCCAATTATACGTTCTTTCTTCAAGAATACATTCTTAATACAGTTGAAATATTCCATGCATAGGTACATTTATATTTACACCACTACAATAAACCTTGTTCTCGTCATGTACTGTCAAACATGGTATGCATGGCGGCCCGCGTAATACTGACTTTTTTGAAAGTCGCTGAACGTTTCTTCTTGCGGATGCTTTGTTAATTGGCCGCTCTCAAAGGCACCAGTTCCAGCCTTCTCCTTCTGTGGCCATCAACAGCCATAAGCAACAGCTTTATGCTCGTTATGTTATTGATGTTGATTTACGATTTTAACCATTGCGTATCACATATTTCGTGAGTACTAATTTTTGCGATTTTTTGAAAGTTACAAAAATCAGTAGTGGTGCTCGCAAAATTTAAGTGAGAAAAAAAATACTAAAAAAGACAAAAAAGACTTAGCACCGGAGTTAGATAAGTTCAGGCTTTTAAAAACTATAATTTTTGCGAAGAAAATGTTTCTTAGTTTAACTTTTGACTGCCTCCCCCTTCCGGGTATCATGCAAGATGCCTGTTTTCTTTGTATGTCGCTTCAAGACATCGTTGAAACACTGTTTTTGTCCTCCATGGCTCCATTTACCTTGACGTAAGTCCAACACAGCTTTTGGCAGCCTAGCGGCGAAACTGTGACATTGTAATTAGGGCTTCAACACTGACTATGTTTTAAAAGCACATCAGTCGACACAGTACCTCAACGTCTTGGATACGGTCTCGCCATTTATGTTGAGGATGGAGCGTAGGTGGCAAAGCTGGAGTCTTGTCTGGGCTCTGATGTATCTTGTACCTACGGGAAAGAGTGGTGTACTCCATAGAATAGAGCAGGAAAGGTTTGACTGCAATTGAGTAAACTTTCACTTTGGTTTTCGTGCTGATGTCACGACAGCTCCATAGTCTCTTTCTCCAGGATAATGTCTTGTTAATGAAGTGTATTTATGCTTTCACTTAGTTTGTGTAATGCATAACAATTATGTTTAACAACGTTTTAAGAACATTTGAAGTTGAAATTCTTGAAAGGCTCAGCCAAAAAATTAAACGTTATTCCCACAAGGCCGTGAGTGTGTCAAGTTGCAACAAGGCAATGAAGTTGACTAGTGCTCTTGAAAGAAGCCTGAAACCACTTAGGTTTTATGTTTACTTTCAGAGATGACTTACGAGAAAGAGATCCAAATTGGGGAACACAATGTCTCCTTGCAGATCTTAGACACCGCAGGAAATGTAAGTCTTCTATTAAGCAAACCGCAGTTTATGCAGTACAGCAACGAGCTTCTCCCTTTTAGATCATAACTCGGCAGTGAGCTTTCTACTACAGTTTTGTTTGTACTAATCTATTATTCGTCTGTCTGCCGGTATCATTCATTCATACCCAATTCCTACTCCTCCTCCCCCCCCCCCCCAAAAAAAGTAATAATGATAAAAAATAACAATAATAATAATAACAACAACAACAACAAAAACAATAAAGACGAAATAAACGCTTTCTTTTTCATTTGAATTTTATTTATAACTGGCAAAATTGTCAGCGAGTTACATAAGAAGTAATGCAATAGCTCATACTAGATATAGCTAGAACTACTAAGATACTATTTTACCGTAATTCCCAATAGATATAATAGGCTAAGTAAACATTCCTTTTGAAGGTCCCCCGCATTCTGAGGAAGGGGCTATCTTGTAGTCACCTTCCTAAATCTCCAGCTAGAAGACATAGTAGAAAAGTTTTATTTGGCAATTTGGTACTAACAGTCTAGATACGCTAGTTTGTAAGTTTGAAACACTGAGCATTTTTATGTCAAATTTTACCGCCTTCCAATAAACAACGCACAGCTTTAATAGTAAGACATTTGATCTTCTCCTAGAAAAGGAGGTGAAACCAGCATTGTGTTAAGCTTTGGAAAACTTTCACATAAAGGGGGAGGGAGGGTTCAACAGGTTGTTTTGGTTGTGATTATTGGGGTTGGGGACCGGAAACTAAAAACGGCAAAATAATATTCGAACGCAATAAACACTGTTCCTGAGCGAGCAAGTGCTACTCCTCGAATAGCACACGAGCTGGCTTTCGCCGTGCCACTGAAACGATATTTTTAATTGTTCATGATGTGTACAATACATAACTACAATTCAAATTTGTCAAAAAATAATAATAAAAGCGTGTTTTTAGCTCATAAAGGGCGCGATTTTCCGCTTAGAAATGGCTAATGGACTGGGCACGAGTCCTAGCGCTTGCGACTTAAGAAGTTGTGTAGCTGTTTACGAGCACTAAGCGTTGTCAAAACTGAAAATTGTTCCAGTAAAAGACGTTAGGCAAATGAATTCAACCTAGAGTTAAAGTGTCAACTCTCTAGAGTATTCTGGCGAGTAAGACTCTTTATAAACATGTTCAACAGAAGATGTATCTGTCGATCGTCATTTCAGTGCTAGTCAGGCTGTTAAGACACACATCTGACAACAATTGTGCACTTTGTGATAAAAGCATCAAACTCGCCACCTTTGAGGGTCTTGAGATGCTTAATAAATCTGGATATGGAGGCATCGCTGAAAGCGCCTCTATCCGGAATACTTGCGTTTTAACAAAAAATGCTGAGTCAGCATTTTTGTTCGAACAAATTGATTTGATATGCTTGCCATATTTGTCTACAAATATGTCAAGCATAATTTTTATATAACAGATTATATACTCGGCGTCATATTGTCGTGTCTTAATTAAATAAAATGCACCCAGTTGCAACATACCATAAAAACGGCCTTTCAAGTGGCTTAACTGTAGTAAAATATGTTGTCTAAAATTATTTTTCTACTACATTTTCAATAGAATGTTTTAAGAAATAGAAAATATGGTATTGCAAACTGTCATGGCGGCGGCCAGGATAGAAATCTTTTGCAGATGCTTTAGATGTGGAATAAACAATTTTATTACTATCCGATGAGGTAAGAATTGAATAAATGTTAATAATTACGTCTTTTGGATTGTCAAATACTTGTTCTCTTTTTTAATCCACTGTAATTTACTATTATAGTTCACGAGTTAAAGCTGTAAGTTCGCGAAATGACGAGCCCACTGACACTGCACGAACTGAGGTGAACAAAGACATTGATTTGAAATTGTGCATTTTGTGTCGAACAGAATCCAATTGTTAAAGAACGGTAAATTGACAGATCCAAGCCAATATCAGAGCCGATCAAGAGAAACAATGTTGCATTGTTCAGCAGGCCTCCAGGGAAACCAAGATCAAAGAAACAGGCCCAAGTGTCGGAACTCAAAGCTGATTGTTCGCTGTTTTCAAGACTCTATATTGCCTGCCAGTCTCGAGAAAGTGATCTACAGGATTTCTTCAGTCATGAAAACTAACCATGGCCACCGTCGTTGTCGCAACAAGGACAACTTAGGAAAGGAAACAAGGCGGATCTGATTCGGTGCTTAAACAGAACAACTGATACCACTGTCGAGGGCCCACTGGTGGAAGCTGAAGTATTCGATGGAGCTGTAGTAGTGAAAAACGTTGCACCCAAAGGCGGCATTGACATTCCAAAAGTGCGTGGAAGCAGTCTTCGTGCCATATCTTACTACGCAGCTCCAGTCAGCAGAACGCATAGTCACATCGTATGGGATACATACAACGAGAACAGCTTAAAGAAAGGTGCAAGGGAGAACAGAGGTTCTGGAGCCTATCGACGTGTTGCCCCTTCAGTGAAAGTCCCATCCAACTGGAACAGCTTTTTGAGAAATGATTGTA
>JAOBRG010054449.1:15111-27684 GCA_027574985.1 Umimayanthus nakama | reverse complement strand
CGTCTGGAGACACTGGTGGAGCTGGCACTTCGGACCAGCACAGCTAACAGTGACCCGTTCAAAGATGATTTAAGGTAAAATAATATCTACGGTTATGATGGTGGTATTGGTAGTAGTAACGGAGACGGAAGTGGAAATGCAAGCTGTAATGGTTAAGTATATGGTAACAGTTGATGGCAATGGAAACAGTATTGGAAATATAATGGTTGTGGAAATGTAGAGGTATCGGAAATGGTAAAGGTAATGATATCAGTAACATGTTAGTAGTGGAAATATAAGGGAAATGGAAACGGAAAAGGTAATGGTAACAGTAATGGAATGGTATTGGGATCTTATGGAACTGGAAATTGAGATTGAAACGGAAATGGTAGAGGTATTGCTATAGGTACTAGTAATGGAAAAGTTGATGGAAATGTAATGGAAATTGGAGTATTTGTAATGGAGATGGATACGAAAATGCAAACGGTAATGCTAAAGTCAACGGTAATGGAAATAATAATAATAATAACGATTAATTACCAATTCCTCCACTACAGTGGCTCTTCGCCTGGTAAGATTTTACTAGTAAAACTATGCTAAAAATGATAACAAGACTTGTAATTACAAGGATAACGCTACCAAATGCATACTACTAAACTTATCTTACAAAATCTTACAAGAGAGGAGACTACGAGATACATGCTAGCCTAATTTAAAAATGGAATCTACACTATCTACATACAATAAAAATGGAATCTACACTATTAAATACAATAAAACCTTACTCATCTATTGACTAATTGTTGAGAGAACGGTTTTTAAGTATCTCGAAGGTTTGTTTTGAAAAGGATTTTGAAATTCATTATTCTATCACCTAACCACATGTAATGCACCATCATCTTTCCACTCCTCCACAAGCTCGATAGCTCTAAACCCAAGTCATTCTTCCATCTACCACCAGATCAACTGCCTCAAACTCCAAATCGTTTGATACGTTGAGTTAAAAACGAAAAATTTACTTTTGAATTTCTCTTCGTGTCTACAGAGTGGACTTGCTGCCATATGATCTTATAACACAACTCTTTCGTATTCTGTCAGTGGCATACGATGGTAGAGGTAAGCAGCGCAGTGTGACACATGGAACTTGGTTTATAAACAACTGTGTTCTAAATATTTGCTGCTGTATTTTCTCTGTGTTTTAAATTGACACTTTTTCTTTATCAATCTGTGTGTAGTGATCAACAAGCTAACGTCATTTTAAGTTCTGCGTAGGAAAGAAAGACGGCTGAAAAGCGAGCACTGTGATGTCAACATTTACCTTTGTACGTTAAACTACTTGCACATGAAATACGAAACACTTATGGTAATTTTGCAAACTTTCACAAGAATGAACTTTTTTTGCTGTGTTGAAAGATTTTGTTAGCCTGCCCACACACGCGAAACCGAACTGTCGGATGTATATTCACTTCATACTATGCTTATATTTGTTTTAAAGACATGTTTAAGTTTTTTCTTTTTTCAATGCGTAGGTGCTCCAACAGTTAACCCTGACCCAACGGAAATGCAAATTTCAGGTGAGGAGTTTATTTTGTAAGTGTACGAGGTTGGCATAGGTGCTAAGATCTTTGATGCCTCCAGAAGGACCCGGATTAAATCCCCAGCCTGGTCCAGATTTTAACTTTGGGCGACCTTCTTTTGCCTCACTGTTCGTGAAAAGAGATGATATCCCGTTGGTCTGGTCCCTCGAAGTTATATCAAAGAACTTAAAAGAACCAGGACGCTTTTCCCTAAAGGTAGTCTAATACCGGTAATGTGGACTGTCAACTCCTCCAGCCCTCCCAATATTACAGTTAATCTAAATGAAAGTACAGTGCAAGAAAGAAAATGAAATTGATAATAAATGTTAGATCGACGAACACCATTTCATTTATTTAAACACCAAATTCATAAATCCTGGAGCGAGCTTGGAGATGAGGCATTTTAGGACAGGATAAAACAACATTTAAAATATCTGTTTGTCCTGTCCTGAAATGCCTCGACTCCATGCTCGCTCCAGGCTTTATGAGTTCGTTGTCTAGTTATGCATAATCTGTAAACACAAAAAATGCATGAGAAATGACTCACTGCGCATGTTCTATACTTGATAGGTCTCGAGTCCTTCTCCTTTGACTATGAGGTCCGCTGGCCAGTTTCCCTTATTTTAAGTAAGAAGGTAGGTAACCTTTACCCAGACGTAGTCACGTGCACAAACACTGCTTCTTCGCAATTGTCATTGAAGAGTATCGACGAGTATTGTCTCACCATGGATCAATCTAAGACTTGAAGAGGGTTTCTCCATAAAAGAAAGGGGTTGTGCGCAGTTTGAGTTTCTAATGCATGAACTAAGCAGCTTAAGGGCATGCAAAAAACCCTCCAAATGCCATTCCTGGACTTGCGAAGGGGGGGGGGGGGGTTGGGGTGAGTATAGACTTAACCCTCTATCCCTCCTCTCCGTTTACACCCATCACTTTATTTAGAGTCAGTTCACGGAATAGAATACTTTCTCATACTTGCTGCTGTTTTCACATACCTGTTTGTAGAAAAAACTTGTCAGACAGGAGGGGATTAACAGAAATCAAGTAAATTACCCCTAGATCCGCCACTGATTGTAGTGAAAACGTTGGAAGCGAACTGATCAGTTTCTTGTTTTCTTCACCATTGTTTGGGACAGGCCCTGACCAAATACCAAATGTTGTTCCGTCATCTGTTTTATTCCAAACATGTGGAGAGACAGTTATGCACGTGAGTAGCCTAGATTTTGATCGACCGCTTGGTTGCAGTTTTGCTGTTGAAAGAGTAGTCAGTCAATGTTAGACACACCCAAGAACTGAGATTTGTAGTGAGGGAAGTGACCAGCAAACATATAGGAGTAACATATTGATTTTTTGTCGGTTTTTTATGCTTAGCTTCAGTCTTATATCATTATTAAACTGACCGTTGAGCCATGAACTGTGCATTAATTGAATCAATCGGTTCAAGAATCGCGGCTGAAAAGGGTTCGTTTGCAACGAAACATGACAGAGGTTTTAGAAACTTTAGTATGAACCTTAATTATTCTAAGACTGTGAGTCGTGAGTCAATAGACCAGTTTCGTATTCCCAGTTGCCGCTGATTGCAATGACTATAGACTCGCTTTTACTGCACGAACCTCGACCTGACGTCAAATATTCATAAATTCCAGAGTGGATATGAGCTATTAACAGCTCTGTGTATTGTTGGAGATTCAGATCTCGCTGGTATTTGTGAATATTTAACATCAAGACGAGGCTCGTGCTGTAAAGACGAGCCTATAGTCACTGTAATCAGCGGCAACCGGGAATACAAAACTGGTCTATTTAGCAAAGTTCCCAGTTTCTGTTTTCAATTTTGTGATACATAATTTTCTATATGGCTAGTGTTATTGATCGCATCATTTAGTGGATATACGAAAGATTTTTAAAATATATGAACAGTGCAAGTACGCATTTCAGAAATTGAATATTTTTTATGTGAATGACTGTAGTTGCGTTTTTGTTGTAGCGTGTGGTGTGCCAACAAGCGAACCAAGATGTTTAAGTTAAGTTACAAAAGATGGTAAGTTAGACGTGCCAATGGTGTCTAGTGAAAGCGAAAAACTGTTGAACATATTCCAAATCCTGTAAGGTGCTTCAGAGTTTTAATTTCTTCTGTACTTCTATCATGACAGACACTGTCAAATACTGGTTTGATTAACAGTAAAAGAAGTTGGTTTTAGAAGCGCCCACAAAAATGGTTTGCGACTCCCAGCTGAAAGTCAAATGCACTCATGTTGATGTCATGTTGTCACTTGTTTTTTTTTCTACTTAAGTTTTAAGTTTCTCACTTATATGTTATCGTAAAGTAAGGCATAGCTTAATAAAATTAAATAAAATAAATTTATTGATACTAGAAAGAAATCGGGTATTTTAATTTTGGTTCAGTTTGTGCAGATCGGGTTTTATAAGAAACCTAAGAATTGGAAGTATCTGTTTGTTTGAAACTAGTTGCTACTAACTTAAACTTTTGTTGCGGTTTGTTTTGATTTTCGACCCGCATACACTTAACCTAAAGTAAAACTATTAAACCCATAATTTCTCCACTTTCCCATATTCTGATGGTCAAACTCTCGAAATGCTGTCCTTTTACCCAAACTTTCGATGCAAAACAAACACACAAATCGTTTTCTGCTGATAAAATAACGCATTTGGATAACTCACCGTCTCGGTCTTTAAGATTTACCTTCCAGTCTTTACTGTTGTGCTAAATTTCCCCTCACGGGATAGGTGTTCCAGAGGACGACCAAGTACTTTCCTCGCAGTCAAGCTCACCATAAAGACTCAGCTTGATTGTTATGTATAGTCGACTGTGTTTGTACTTTCTAGGTATGTGGCGGCGTTTGCTTTACTTCAGAGGATGCTGCACTTTGTGCAGACGTACCAGCACTATATGATGTTTGAGGTGCTGGATCCAAACTGGCACATTTTGGAACGGAACCTGAAGACGGTACGTGGGAATTCCTCTTTATACCAAGCACGATTTCTTTTTACTCTAAAACACCAAAACCATTTCCTGATGCCAGGGTTGTTGATGTTGGGTAGAACAACTTTTTCAGGTAAAGAAAAGGGTCTGTCGGGAAACCATTGCTTGATAGAGGTTTTATAATTAACAGCAGTATGAGTAGTAGTGGTGGTAATGGTAGTAAAAGAAGTAGTAGTATTTTGATAGAAATGTGAAGTTTCAGTACTAGCGAATTAAATGGGATTACCTTTTGCATTGTCTAAAATGCAAAAAAGTTATCAATGCACAATGCAGAGCAAACTTAAAGTCAAATATTTGAATTAAAAGAGGCGGTTTATTGATGTTTGTGATTGATGGAACCCTGCAACCATACATGTTTCACATCTTTGAGCATGACCTTTCACTGGAGTACCATCTTCAGCTAGTTGTGATAAATTTGTGTCAAGAAGGAATCAGAGTACATTTAATTCAAACAGCAACATAGACCTCGAAATTTCATGAAAGCTTTGGGAGTGTACCTTGATACAGGAAGAAGAATTTTTTTTCTAAGGAATTAAAGTCACAATCATACATACACAGGTTACAAACATCGATGGAGTCTTGGAGCACCACAACGACTTCCTTGATCGCTGTCTGAAGGATTGCATGCTCACAAACCCGGAACTGCTGAAGGTACCAAACTTATCTTAAGATTGTATTGTATTGGAGGTCATTTGCAAGTTATTTATTGCTTCATATGACAAGTTAAGTAGTATGGTGTCTCATCTGGATGTTGTTTAAAGAAACGTTACAAAAATAATTTTAGTCATAATAAAATCTAAAGCGAGAGGCTTGATGCCCGTGCAATCAAAACTGACCTGCACTCCACTAACCTCACTGGGTTATCGTTCCAGATTGTCAGCAAGCTGATGTTGGTCTGTGTAACCTTCACAAACTGTATGCAGGTAGGTCAGTGCTCAACTCAAATGCAACGTTTTTGAGGAATTGCTTCAATATATATATCTTATTGGCCGAGTGCGAGGTCCGTACGGCGAGTTATGGACCAAGCGCGAAGCGCGCGGGCCATGAAAACAAGGAAGGAAAAACGAGGATCCATAACTTGCCGTACGGACCGAACAAGCGAGGCTAATAAGATGTTTATTATATGGCTTTGTTGATTGTTCTGGTTTTGAAAAGGTGATCAAGAACAAGCGGTCCTTACGGCAACTTACGGACTTGGAACTGACCAATCACAGCACGAGGAATCAGTCAGCCATATAATAAATGCTGTTATCGGACACCTATTATCGGACAGTTGAATAAACCAATCACAACCTGCGTTCTTGGCATTTGTGACCGATCGGCAACATGAAAATAGCTACTGTGAATGATAGCAACCTACCTCTGCGGCCAGAACAAGATGGAGAATTTTTACTTCAACAGATTGAATTGCTTTAAGAGTATACCACTGTAGATGAGTGTAAATTTTCGTTACTCTAAGATGCAGCGGTTTTCCACGCAATGATTACAGCCCTCTTAGTGTTATGCATTTATGATCTATCGTTATAGCGTGAGCTCAAATTTGAAAAGGGTGAAGAGAACTGCCCTTGTTATGATGGAGTAAAGAGTTCCAGATAGGAACTTGTCTTACTTATAGTGTTTCTAAGCGTTAAGAGAAGGTTACTTAATTGGTAAATGAATGGTCATGGCTAACAAAATAGATTCGGACAAAATACATAACAAAATAAGACAGAGCTTTTGTCGTGTCTTTGTCAGCGGTTTAGCCAGAGTGCTAACGTTGAGGCCCAGGCGGTGGATCAGCTGAGCAAGAGTCCCATGAGCAAACGGTTCCCCACCCAGGGCGAGGACGCTAAGCAGAAGACAACCACTAAGGTGAGTGTTACACACCGGCTATCAGTTACATGCCTTGTTCCCTGTACAACCAGGGGAAAAGGCCTTTTTAAGGATTCTAGGATTGTCTACTCTCTAATAACCGCCTCTATCGAAATGCCCTCACTTGCACACGTTTTATAATCGCCGCGGCCATTTGTTAGATAATTTATGGTTTGTGAAGTCAGGGGATTCTAAAGAGGAGGTACGGATCATTGGCCACTAATTTTTTTTAAAAATGTTATTGTTCGTCGCTTCTAGAATAAATTTGTTTACAAAATTTGAATACGGAGTATTTCCAAAATTTAGCTAAGATTATAAATTATTCGGATCTTCCTCTACACCTACCCTAACAGGGCCTCCCAGGGTAAACACAGAGATGTCAGATACACGGTCGCAGTCACCAAACTTTGTTTTTCTATTGTGGAAGCAAAATGAATGCAGATGGGGGCAGACACTAGTTTCTTGTGACTGTGGGCTCCAAAAGTCAAATCCCTGTAGTATAAACCACTGTATTAAGGGAACCTTTTGTTTTGGCAAATCACGCCAGGTGGTAGTGGAGAACATCGACCAGATGATAAGTGGTGAGGATTTTGAGAGGACCATTCAGAACTTCCACCACAACTTCTCGCGACACCTGTTGGAGCTGCTGGACAAGCTGAGCCACTTCTCCACCATTGACTGTGAGCACCAGATGTTGAACATCATCGCCAGGCTCGATCACAACGGCTTCTACACGTCCGAACTGGAGAGGAGGGCCTCTTTATCAGTGGCGGCTGATCCATCAGCTCCTGGTTTGCCATCAGGTGCGTGTTGATGATAATGCTTACACACATGGCCTACAGCATGCTTGACATCAACATCTTCATGGTCATTATCATCACCTTCTTTATCTTAATCGTCTTAATTATCATAATCGCCATCATTATCGCAGTAATAAAAATTTGAACCTAAATAATATAAGAAACATGTCATTGCACTCACGACTCTCGGGTGATGCTCGATATACCAAGTGAGGTACCATCGTTCATTGTTTCATAGTAAAAGTACATTGTTGCGTTCTTTGTGACGCAACACAGGGCTCATTGTCACTTGGTATATCGAACATGACCCCGACTCATGCACCGCATTTCCTCTATTGAGCCAGCTCGGGTGTATTTCGTTTCCAGCATTTTTGACCAAGTGATTCATTAGGAAGAGAGATTATTAGAGGTTGATGGTTAGCAAGTTTTCCTGATCGTAGGATTTTAATTGCTTGTAACCTTGACAGATGGAATGACTTTCAAAAGCGAAAGAACAGGTCTTCATTTTCAAATATTTCCCAAAACTACGCAGTTTTTGACTTGACGAGTGGAACGTAGTACTAGTGTTAACAATTCGTATAACTGTCGCGTAAGGCGCACGTTTCTGAACCAAAACATATGTACATCAGTTTTAGAAGGAGTGTAATGCATGCATTCGACAGGTTCAAGAGAGGCCAATGGCCACAAAGTATTGAGCCGCAGCCGTCCTGGCAGTGCTAAGTCCGCCCCACCCCAGAGCGGCCACGTGCACCAATCGGTGTCTATGGACAGCCTCATGCCGGGTCAGACTAAGGAGGGGTCAGGTCTGACGGTCACCCCTGCCCACGGGGCAAGCATGCCGGACTTGTCTGGGGCAAGGAGGAAATAGCCCCAGGGTTCACTTTTATTCTATGGCAAGGTTGGAACCTGCTCTTTCTCTTTGGCCGCAGTGGGTAGTATTCGAACTGCTGTTACAAGAAACGGAAGTACACATCTACATTTGAAACAGGTCCCTCCGGGTCAAAATGGGGTCGCCTTTAACTCTACGAAGGAAAGATCCCATTGGGTAAAAGACAATATAAGTAACCCAAACCATTTTGTTAAAGAACGCAAACCATAACAAAAAAAGAAAGAAAAAACAAAGAAAGCGTGTTCGTAGAGTTAAGCCTTACTGCAAAATGGTGCTGCCTGGTAAGTCCTGTTACTGTTGAGTTGATTGAAGCCGTTACACTTAAGTGTAGATCCAGGTTTTAAGACCAGTTGGCCGCACATAAAAAGATGTCGACTTGGACTGGTACTCAGCACATAAAAACCCTAAAAAATGCTCATAAAAACGCACGTAAACGGTCTAACAACTCAAACATCTTACGCCGTTTCTCTGATCTTCAAATTTTGTTTTAGGCAACAGTTTCTATCATATTTAATCCGGATTCAATTAGATTCGACAGAAGAGTGACCGTCCTCAAAGAGGTCCGACCTTACATTCAGTCGTAATCTCCAAAACAATGAAACCGGCCAAACATGCAGGGAACTTGGATGAAAGCAAATAAGTATCAGTTCTATCGCGAGACAAAGGCCAGGACACTCTTGCAACAAAGATCGTTTAGATGATTCGTTTTTCAACTTGAAGTATACGTATGTGCAGCGTTGACTTGATGATACAGTGATAGTTGTATACTTCTAAAAACACTATTAGTTTGTGGATAAAGATGTACAGGTAGTTCGTAAATTTGTTGATGCTTGCCATTATTTAACAGAACCCAGCGTATTGCTTTGAGGAGGCACGCAAGTAAAACTTGATCCCTTGCAAAAATTATTCTTTCCAAGTAAAAGTTTGGAAACATTGGTTGGTTAACTATTTAGATAACTGTACCAAAATTCCATTCTTGTAATAAGTCAGATAACGCAATACAAAGAATGTCAAGGTATTTATGAGAATGGTGTGATTACTTTACTTAGTCATCATGAAATACAGATACACTATAAAACACATTATCTTTATTTTGTACTCCTTTTTACATTTTTTTGTAAAAGAGAAATGTAATAAACAGAAAAGCTAACTACAATAAACGCAATAACTTCTACCTACATTATTTTCGAAAGGTAAGGTGAGCATAAAGGAATAAATCAGGTAAAGGTTACCACAATAAAACATTCAGGTTTTCAGTTTAGTTCGGAGCAGCCTTTGAAAGACAAATAAGCGAATGTGACCCTTGTCAGGACCCGCATCAGAAGTTAATCCATGCATGCGCTCACTGAATGGTCCTACACACTTTCTTCTTGTCAGTCTAACTTGCCTTTCTTTATCTTACCTGCTTGATATCTTTGATTACTTAGGATAAGGGTAATTTTAGAGTTCAGGGTCCGGTTGTTCAAAGCCCGACTAGTGCTATGCCTGGGTAAACTCTGTAGGTTTTGCTGAGAGTTAATCCAGGATTAGTTCTAATCGGTCTTTGAACAACCGGGCCCAGGTTGTTTTACACTGCACTGGAGTACAGAGGACGTACACCATGGTAAGATAGGTGACAATCATTTTGAATGCACTTTCTTGTTCTCCATGCAAAAAACAACCTTGCCTATGCAGTACTCCCATTTTCAAATCTCGTGACGTAAGACCTAACCCAAAATTACTAAAATCCAAGACCAGTTCAGCTTGATAGAGGCAGCAAAGCCAAGACAACAGCTTACTGATTGTTGGATTCTCTAGTCTTCTTAGCACGGCGCATCAGCGCTCTGAGTTTCCTAAGGTTATCGAGGGTCATCTGATCTCCGGGTCTGATGGCGAGAGACGCCAGATAGCTCCGTTCGGCCTCCTCTAGGCGGCCTTTCACGTGCAGCAGAGCGCCCAGGTTCATGTGAATCGAGGGGTCCTGCAAACAAAGCCAAGTCAGTTGTGGGAGTCCAACATCAATATTGAAACACACTCTCATAAGAAGCTCAAAGTTTTAGAAAAGAGTATCCTTAAACCGTATAGTACAAAAGATACTCTAAACAACCTTATTGTCTGAAAAATAGACAGCAATTGCGATGCAGTAATAACTATCTAGAAGTTTCAGTGCAACTCACTCTGACTAATGCAGAGATGACACAGTTATGGAAAGTCGTGGGACAAAACATGCATTTTCCAGACCTGGAAATATTGTATGATTAGTTATTGGTTTTCAAGTATTTCTTTATAAGATTTAACTTGTTGCAGATTCAAAAAAAAAGTTAACTTGAGTTTTTCAATTTTATTGCCATTCAAGTGACCAATAAAACTTATAATTATAACTTATTATTACATTATTATTTAAATATCAGAGCCAATACCCAGTTGCCAAAAAAGAAAATCTGACTAGAACGAAGGAGATATATATCGTTCTTCACTTATGGAAATGATCTGAAGTCAGGGAAAGTCGTGTACTTTCAGTCTCACGTTCTGTATGAACTTTTAAAATGACCAACAGCAAGAAGAACGTTCCACATGAAAGCTTTATGTTAGAGAAAGCAAAGATTCACATCCGAAGAAAAATGTCGAGATTTTTAAAAAATATGGCAAGTCTTCCTACCTTTGGCTTCAATTTAGCAGCTGCTTTATAGCTTTCTTCAGCTTTTTCGTAATCTCCAGCTTCCCTGTTAAGCACGGAACAACAAACGGTGGCTTTAACAAACAGACGAGAACGTCCATCGCAAATCTTACTTAGAGATGCATGCTTCTTTCTACACTATTATAAAAGCCAAACACGGGTTTGGAAAGATCAAGAAATGGACACAATCTTTATTCAAAACTGGGAAGAAAACCATTTAAACATGATACTGAATGTTGAACAGCAAGCAAATGTACTGTGCCTAAAGTTTGGCAATAAACGAAGATCTTTGGGTAATGTTCGAGGTACCAAGTGACAATGAGCATCACAAAGAACGCAAGAATGTACTGCCTCTACGAAATAACGAACGATGGCGCCTAACTTGGTATATCGAACAACGTCCAGATCTACAGTCAGGGAATAAGATTATACCTGACTTCTGTTTAAGAAGAATGATATTTGTCGGCTGGGTTTGTAAAAAAAGTTCAATTCCATTGTACGTATTACCTCTGATAATTGGCAGTGCTGGATACTATGTCAAAATCGTGCGGCGCAAGTTCCATCGCTTTGGTGAACACAGCAGCCGCTTCCTTCAGTTTGTTCCTTTCATACAAAAACTGACCTGTGACGAGAGGGGTACAATACTTGCTGTTAAGACTGAACTCTGGAATTTATTACAAGTAGGTATCTATATTGTCATTCTTTACAGACCTTCCTCCTTGTAAGGTTATTGATGAGTATATGTAAACCACTTTCTCGTTTGCTTACCTTCTTACCCGCTTACTTCCATGCTTAACCGACTGCTTGCTTGTAATCTAGTGTCGTCAAATAACGAGAAAATGTTCCAAATAGCGCACTTAAACTGTACTTACAAAAAAAATTGTTTGTAAAGGGAGCTTGCCTTCTAATTGCCCGCTGGCTTCTTGCAATCTTCCTTGCCTTATAGCTTTACTGAAGATTGTATTTATGAATAGTATATGTATTGATTTTTATTATTAATGGCGAAGTAAAATTGAACTGAAGCTTGAACTTACCGTAATGGGACCATACTGTGGCGTCTCTGCCATTTACCTGCTGGGCTTTCTTGAACCAAGTCTCTGCTTCTTGTGGGCGACCCTGGAGATGTTGATAGTAACAAAGTCCTATTGGCTACTGTTTTGTAAAGTAGTTCTAAGTTTGAACTTGAATAAAACGAGAAACCAGAGTTTAGTCCCAGAGTCAGTTCAAAACACATCAACTGGAATTTACGAGAATGATCGAAAAGCTCATTTTATGAAAATATCAAACTCAAAAAAGAACGGAAAGACTTCATGCTACTTTAACAACGAGTAACTCGTTTCTGTTGCAAGCTCTATTCCTGGCCTGGTCCGGTATTTCCAACTCTTGATGACACACACTGGACCGTAGACTATGAAACCCAGCAATAAGGACACTATATATAGGGGTGGAGTAAGAAGCATATGGTTTGTGGGGAGTAGGGGTGAGGAGGGGGTTGGTGGCATTCGAGTTGTAAGGAGTAGGGGTAGGGTTAGTACAGTACGACGGTTAAAAGCTTATGGCTTGTAGGGAGTAGGGGAAGTGTGGGATTAGTAGCACACGACAATTAACAGCATACAGCCTGTAGGGGTGAGGTTAGCAGCCTACGACCTGTAGGGATGGGGTTAGTAGCGTACGGCCTGTAGGGGAAGGGTTGGTAGTGTACAGCCTGTGGGGATGGGGTTAATAGCGTACGGCCTGTAGGGGATGGGGTTAATAGCGTACGGCCCGTAGGGGTGGGGTTAGTAATAAACGACCTGTAGGGGAGGAGTGGGGTTATTGGCATA
>JAOBRG010054338.1:0-21710 GCA_027574985.1 Umimayanthus nakama | reverse complement strand
AACACTAACACTAACACTAACACTAACACTAACACTAACACTAACACTAACACTAACACTAACACTAACACTAACACCAACATTAACACCAACACTAACACTTACAACAACACTAACACCAACACAAACACTAACACCAACACTAACACTAACACCAACACCTATTCTAACGCTAACACCAACACTAACACTAACACCTACACTAACACTAACACAAACACTAACACTTACAACATCACTAACACCAACACAAACAGTAACACGAACACTAACACCAATACCTATTCTAACGCTAACACTAAGAATTGGGATAATAATATCAATAATTAGTATTAACCAAACAGGTGGATAGCATTTTTGGCGCGCTCTGATTGATTCATTAGGCACATTGTGTCCTATGATATTCACCTCCAGACGAAGTTTTCAAAATGGCGTCTCGTTTTGCCACTGTCGCGGAAGAGAATATTTGTCAAATGGATAGCAACATGTATGTACTTTCCGCAGTCTTTACTTTTCTGTATGTCGATCTGTCTAGGACTTGATTAGGTTCCATACAAAAAATTTGTTAGTCAGGCCCTTCTTATTGCAAGATATCATATATATGTCAGTAGAGTAAATGGTAGACTTCAACAACGATTGGTTTTTATACAGCTCCTGCGGTCAGCCAGAGAAATTAAAAACAACATTGCTAAAACCGGAGAGCTTCAAAAATTCTACAAAAAATGTGACATACTTGAGATCTCTAAGGAAGACCTCTAAGATCTGAGATCTAAGATTTTAGAAGTAAGATGAATTACAGCGTGTTAACAGAGGTTTTGTCACGGTAACAGAAACCCATTCCCTTTGATCGAACAAAAAATATATTACTCGGTTTAATCAATAACTGCAGTGTGCACCAGCACTATATGTTATATCCAAAAATCTTGCTCTAAAACTGTAAAACAAATTAAACGTTAATAAAGAATAAGCAGTAAAACAAAATCGTCAAATGAACGTAGATGCTACTGCGCAATATATTTTTAAAACTATTCATCTCCACTTCGGGGGATAGTTGTTAACTATGACAACTATAACAACAACAATAGCAATAGCAACAACACTGACAACAACAACAACATCAACAACAGCAGCAACAGCAACACTAACACTAACAGTACCATTAACACTTACACTTACACCAAGGCTAGCACTAACACTAACATTATTTTTACACGCACCCCCCAAAGAGCCAAAAAGGGCCGCCCGATGGGACCTTAAAAGATTTAGAATGATCCATAAATGACGCGATGATGTTAGAATACATTTCCAGCAGTTCGAAATCCCTAAATTTCTAATTTTTTCCGGAGGAGCATACCGCGAAACCCCCAAAACCCAAGCAGAGTGTCCCGAATAAGGTGACAATGTCCCGATTTTACTTGAGTCAGGTCCCGAGTGTCCCGATTTTGCAGAACAGCTCTAACAAACCAACGAGCAGAAATTTTTTTTGTTAAAATATCAGAATATTCAGTGTCAGCAGATTAACAAACCACTTAACTTGGATATTTAAGTCAATTTCGAACCCCCAGACAAAATCACTTAACAATGCTGGCCTGTTCGATCGGAGGGCTATCTAGGGAGTTCCAGCATTTCCAAACCAATTATTCTGCTGATTATTCGCTGATCCGTTTTACACCATGCCGGACCCTGTGAGACACTAGAGACAAGTCTTTTCCCTAGCGAGCTGACTGTAAACTTGCGAAGCGCAAATGTACAGAAGATAAAACTGCACTGTATATTTTTTGGTCCTTCGTAAGTAACTAGTATCGTATTTTGGGCTCATTTTGTTGAAAAATCGATAATAATTTTCATGAACTTTTGTAACACAGCCATTGGCCTGAGAGTGCTAGAAAGGGCGTTTTAAGGCTTTCAGAATTAAAAATTAAAAATTTTCTGGGAGGGGGGGAATATCCCCAGACCCCCTAGCGGTTCGCTTAAGTTTCACGTACCATTAAAAGTTGTCCCCAATAAATTCAGTCTAATTGTCCTTAGATTGGAAACCGGCCCTACGCTGTGTGTCTTCGGAACTAACATAGTGTATCATTCTAACGTTATTTATTCGGTCCTGGTTCTTGAGGTACGCACCCCCCATGAAAAATCCTGGCTACGGGCTTGTAACAACAACAGTAACACTGAACAACAGCCTGGAAATATTCTCATGTTGTTCTTATTATTTGGTCAAACTTGGGCGTCGTTGTTCTTCAGCCCATCACACACTAGCCGATTTTTGTCGGGAGACCTTCGATTTTTTTATCGCCGACAAAAAATCAGCTAGTTTGGGGTGCTTCTCGACAATTGCAAGCAAGGATAATATTGGATCTTGTCGGGTGAAGTTTAAACATGTTGGTTTCCATTTTTATAAAAACAACGAGGCTCGAATTTGGCCAAAAATTAAGAGCAACGTAAGAACAAACCAGGCTAGGATTTGGAATAAAAAAAGCAAAGTTTACTTTTCTTGGTAAAATTCTGTTACTTTCCTCAAACTAGACTGTATCGAGGCGAGCTGTGAAACTTCCATTCGGCTTGATGATCTGATCACAAGTTGGGCATTTTTGGAATATTTTATTTATAGGAGTTAGTTCTTACTGTTGCTGTTCTTATTAGTACTTTTGAAAGTAAGAACAGCTTAAGAACAATTGAGGCAGAAATTTCCTAAAAAGTTAATAACGTGCATGCAGAAAAAATTTATGTGCAATGGTGGAACGATTTTTTTTCGGTTTCTATTTTGGTACTAAACACTGCAGGCTCAGCTTGATGACGTCACGCGCCTGGTCAGAGATGCGTTTCGGTCGCAAAATGGCGGCAGGTGCTCAGAAAGTGAAGGGGTTTTGTTTGTCATGAAAGCAGGATGTAGTGCAGCGATCGTGCTTTCTGTGTTGTTTTACAACGGCCTTCTAGTATGAGTGTTACTTGTAATGCTTATAAGCTTAATCCACTAAATGGACGCAGCACCATATATACTTTGGTTGTGATATTCTCGGTGGTGTCACTGTGGAAAACTTGGAGTTGGAATGACCGCGGCCGGAGATGAAAACATAGAGTTTACACACAGCTCATCCTCCAACAGCCGGATTATTCTGCCTGCTAAGTTAGCTAAAATAAAAAAAGCGGAGAAGTTTCCAAGTGGAAAGTTCAAATGGAACAGCAATGAGGTTTGTTTGATAACTTTTAGGTAGTTGTTGAATCGCTTTCGTTGCCTGTGAAGTAAGGAATGCACGATTCAGTATTAAAGTAGTTTAGATTTATAGCTTCGAAATTGTGTGTGAGGTGTTGGTTTGATAATCATGATCTAATCAAATTCTGCATTTGTGCTGTTCTTTCCATATGCATTTGGAATATAAAATGACCACTGTCAAACTGGTCAGCACTTTGACCGAATTTGTCTTTGTGAGCTAGATTTTTTTTCATGATCAGATTGCGAACCAAAAGTCCTGAACTTGTTGAGTTTTCTGTATGGGAAAAAAGGTATTGCTTAGTTTTAGGTCGTTAAACAAATATGTGTAGTTTCTGCTTAATAAATTCTTTGCTGAAATGTTGTAGTTTATCATTGCTAAAATATTTTAGAGGAGAAGGGTTTCGTTTCACATTTATACACCGGTATTTGTTTTCAATGCTGATTGTTTGTGTTCAAATAAAAAATCCGGTTCAATATATTTAAAATATTTAAATTCTGTTGAAGAATATAACTAGATACCCACGTAGCTTATCGTTCCTCATAACAGTCAAAACAAGAAGGTATAAAGCATGTAAATATGCACAATGGCAAAGTCTCAAGGTTTCCCTAAATATGAATATTTTCGGGAAAATTAGTAATGTCAAACGAACAGATCTTTAAATAGCACTTTAATTCTCTTTAAAGTTGATTGTAACTCTAAAGGCTTTATTCATTGATCAGCAGGTTCAAAATTGAAGTGCTGCTTTAGTTTGTTCTTCTTTGACAATCAGCTGTACTGAAGCATAACTGATTGCAGCTCTAGAGTTTGGACTCAGTCATGCGTGCTTTGAATTTGAAGTTATTAATTACTAGTGACAATTATATGGAGAGAAAGCAAGTCAAAAGCTACTATGAGACTAAGAGAATGTAGTAAGAAGGATAGAAGGACTGCAATAAATCCCTGATATTGAGCAAGTCTCAATCTTGAGTTGTGTCTCAGTGGTTCTGAATCATTTTCCAATGTAAGTATTGGAACCTTTATAGCCTACGCATACTTTGACCCATACATTTAGTGTAATGCTATGTAATGATATAGACATCCTGTAGACATTATTGTTGTTTTGTGTGAGAGAAAATCGAGGGGAAATCTACATTGTCTTGTAGATTATTTACATGTGAAAATATTGTTTGTGCTTCCACAGTTGATTGGGTTTTTCTGTTGGTCAGTTGCTCATGATATTTCAAAACAAATAAATTATGCAGATTTTGTGGACTAAAATGTCTTACAGGTCATGATTTAATAATAATCGCACCTGTTATGGTTAAAAATTCATTTTTCTTGAGAAAAAACTAAGGAAGCTCCAGTATTTACAATCAATGTTTTAGTTTTTAACAAAAACAAACATAACACTCAGATCAGCAGTGTTATAGATTCCAACCTTGAAGTGGAAATAAACTTGGATCTGAAGAAAAAAATTTCTGCAAGGAGTGATTATGGCACAAACCACAAAATCCACTTAAAATTGTAACAAAAGCTTCTTTGTTTTCAGATTTAATACTTTTTATCTGTTTTATGTGAAACCATGTCTTTGTTAACCAGAGTGAAACTAGTTTTCAATATTCAAACTTTAATGTTGTACATTTGTATAATATGTGTATCTAAGAATTTAATATATGGTAAAGTATACAATTGACTGTACATATATCTCTCTACAAGACAGTACATTTACCCTTTTACAATTATTTTTTCACCATTTCAACACTCTGATTTGTAACAAAAATTTTGCAGTCAGATTTAAAAAAATAGAGTGGTGAGTGAGTCAATCAGATTTGAGGAATTGTAAATTTTATATAATAAACATGCAAACCGTACATGTACATGTTTCTTATTGTACTTTAGTGTTGCTCATCTGTATTTGGCTTGCGATAATTGATTACGAAACTCTGTTCCAGGAAGTGTTTTCTTTCCTGATTAATTTGGACAAACACAATGAGTGGTTTTGCAAGCAGGTTCAGAAAAGGTGAGTACATTGTACATTATCGGACAGACTTATGTTAAAGAATAATTATATTATTATAAAGTTATTGGTAGTTCTGGAAATATCTATAGCAAGCAGAGCCACCATGGAGTAAATGTTGATTTGTATCCTTCTTCCAAGAGTTCCAGTTTTAACCCAATCCATTCCCTAAAGTAAAAACAATTGGCTTCTCAGACACCCTCCCTGTAAGTACTTTCAGTTTCCTTTATGATGAAAATTTTCGTATTTTCTGGATGTATTTGATACATGTAAAACTGAATAATTATGAATTTACTGCAGCTATGTATTGATCACGGCTTGTAAACATGGTAGTACTGGTAATACTTCTGCGAAGAAAATTTTTGTGAAAAACCTTTAGCTTGTGTGTAAATCCTTTTTGCATCTTGTTTTGTTTCAATATCTGGAAAGAACATATTAATTGTTTCAATGATACTCTGTCTTTCAGGCCCATTTATATTCTGAGTTAATGGAAGCAAAGATTGAAATGATTTCCGTACAAGAGACTTGCTAAATTGCCTTCATTTTCGAGATGGTCAAATAAATCCAAAACTTTAATCCTTTCCCATGCCTAGTGGCTAATGAGACTAAAGCTTGTCTCTGTTTTGTGTTGCAGTGTTCTAGCTAGGCCAAAACGTGTCCTGTCATTTTTTGTGATCCTGTACATTGTCTTAGTTAAAATTTGAGGTAAAAAAACCCAAATATTTTGAGGTTTCCAGGAGGGCACCCTGTCGTTTTTTAAAGCTGGCTAGAACACTGTGTTGAGTGGCAAGAGTCTTGTGATCTTCTCCAAATAGTATTTGAAAAAAAATAATTGGTTAATAACAGTAAAAACTTTGTGTCTTATTTTTAGACCACAGAATGGCTCCATGTTTCTTTACAACAGGAAGAACAAAAAGGTATCTCTAATATGATAGTTACAATGTATTTGAACTATTATTAAAAACAGTCAAATGGTTATTTGATTTCAAGCAATTTGATTGGTTTGATGGTCACTGGTTATCAGTTAATATTCTAGTGATTGACTACTGTATGTAGGCACTGGGAGACTAGTTTTGAAAAAAACTGTTTTATCTGCGTGGGGGAGTAAGCTGAACAAATGGGTTTAATCAACAAAAGTTGATACGGTATGTTTTTCGCCTGTGGGATATAGTGTTTGGCTGACGTTTCGAGCGTTAGCCCTTCGTCTGAGCAGACTGTGTCTGCTCCGACGAAGGGCTAATGCTCAAAACGTCAGCTAAACACTAAATCCCACAGGCGAAAAACATACCATATCAACTTTTGTTGATTAAACCAATTTGTACTGTATGTAGAGGTAATCATATGATTTTGAGTGCAATTTGGAATTAATTTGCACAGGTGAGTTTTTCAAAAAATATCAAAATTTAACGATCCTGCAGGGCGAGTTAAATTTGAATTTTTGAAAAATCACGAGTGCAAATTAATTCCAAATTGAACGAAATAAAATCGTATGATTACTTGTTAATAGAATACATGAAAAAACGTAATGCTTGATCATTTACCGGAAGTAAGGGTTCATGTCTCCTTTGTTGAGTGTTTGGAAATTCTTTGGAAAACTTAGGAAAAAGCACCGGAGAGTGAAAAAAACACATTCCGACAACTTTCCGAAATTTAAAAAAAATTTAAAAATTTTCAGAAATCTTCGGAAATTGTCCGAAGTGTTCGGAAAAACTTCGGAAGTGTTCGGAAATCTTCGGAAAAGACTGGGGAATGTTGCCAAGTGCTAAAAACAACATTGCAGCATTTTTTGAAATTTTTTTGAAATCTTCAGAAATTGTTGGAAGTGTTCGGAAATCTTAGGAAATCTTAAAAAATCAGAAATGGTTTTCATACACTTTTTAAAAATTTTCAAAAATTTTCGGAAATCTTCGGAAGTGTTCGGAAATGCTCGGAAAACTTCGGAAACCCTCGGAAAATTTTCGAATGTTACTGGAGGTTTATGAGAATTTTTATGATATTCCAATCTCTCACAGCTGTGGACTGAAGATCAGATTCGAAAACTTTGATTTGTAGTTTGCACTGGTATTACGCTTTTTGTACTGGTATTGCGCTTTTGCACTGGTGTTACTCTTTAACTAAACTGCTCCCAGCCAATCAGAATTGAGTAATTTTTTCATGTATGTTATTAATATTGAAAACACAGCGATGAGGTGGCCAATTAAAGGGAAACTGTCCCATTGAAGCACAAGTTATTTTGGAGTCGGCAGGTTTTTCAAACACAATTTATTTTCTAATAAATATTTGCCTGTGAAAAATAATTTGTTGTTGTATTTATAAAAAATGTATTTAATAAAACAATTATTGTACTCAACCTTCTGAATATTAGCTGATTATAACAGATTTGTGCTCAGTGCTTATCAGTTATTTATCAGTTAATATTCAGTGCGGTCTCGTAAATAATTGTTAATTAACCCTTTCAGCCCCAGCCAGTTTGTCAGCACGTAAACTCTTCTTAAATTATCACTTAAATGTGATTTGATCTTGAAACACATTTGATGTAATGCAAGTACATGTAGACCAAGTGTTTAGGTTGAAAAGCTGAGGTTTCAGTTTTCTCTTTATTAGATTTTTGTACTCAACAATTCATATTTTAGAAGTGGTTTTCTAAAATTACTAGGTTGCACCAGTTACAGATTTTTTTAACAAATCCTAATTATCAACAATCTATGAATAAAACGGTTCAGTGCAAAGAATTGCTCCATATAGTGATAGTAAATAATAATAATAATAATAATAATAATAATAATAATAATAATAATAATAATAATAATAATAATAATAATAACAATAATGATAGTAATAATAACAATAATAATAAATGTCTTGTCAATGTTTGCGCTTCTTTTAGACAAAGGACTATCGTAAAGATGACTTTCTTTGGAAGACAAGGAAAAATTTCAACACAACAAGGGAAGACCACACAAAACTGAAGGTGGATGGAGTTGAGGTAAGCTGCTTTCATTTTGTTAAGGTATCAGATTGCCAGTGATATTTTATCAGTCAAGGTCTGGTTACTTTAATATTTCACTTTCCAATTGATTACTAGTACATTGTAGGCAGGTGCAATTCATTTTTTTTACTGTTTGAGAAGTTGAATATCTTTTGTGCTTTTTAATACCCTACCACTAGTTTCCAATGTGAACATTAATTTTACCAAGCTATAATACTACAATGAGTTGTATACTATGCAAGACTGGCTTGCAAGACTAATATTTAGTGTACCTGTAACACAATGGTTGGGTTAGGGTTTGACTGACAACCCTTAGTTACTGTAAAAGTTGGAAATGTTAACCACTAGACCACTGCATCTCAGAGCAAAGTAAGCCTGTTTTTATTTCTATTCATAGTTCTTTTACATGCATCTGATGTTGGGTAGACAAATTCTGAAGTTGTGATTTTGGGTACAAAATATGGACCTCTGTGGGACTCCCCCTGTCATTAAAATTGGTGAGTGGGGCCCATGGGATCAAAACTTTTCTTATACTATAACATGACAATACATCTAGGTAACCTACAGCATGTCCATACACATACTGTGCGTACATGTGCGTGTCTAATTAATGCTTACTTATTGTAATTGTAGTGCTTGTATGGCCTGTATGCTCACTCATCTCTTGTGCCAACGTTTCATCGCCGCTGCTACTGGCTTCTGCAGGTTAGTTGTTAACCAACAATTGATTGATATTTTTTGATATTTAATGATCCTCAGTTGCAAGAGTTGATAGTTGTGTAGTTTCAGTATTTCAATAGTCTTAGTATGAATGGATCAATTTTGCTTATGACTGACACTGACAATGATGGTCACAGTGATGGTGGCAATGACAATAACATTTTGAAACAAGTTTTTGTCATTCATCCACTTGGTGGCTCTTAGCCTGTAATATCTAAAAGCTTACATGTATATTATGTAGGGCTTGAACTCCCTAATTTTGGGGGCACGGCCACTTTGGCCTTAACATTTATGGCAAAAATAGGGCACCAAGGCAATTGTCAAAGGCACCAAGGCCATACCGAAACTTTTCACAGTTCACCATCCAGATGGGGCTGCCGTACACGTGATGTTAGGAAGTGCAAATCTCACCAAAAGTTAACGCTTGCGCGCTCACTGTTTGAAACCAGACGGCAAACAGGTTTTGTTTTTGTTTTTGTTTTTTTTATTATAACCTTGATATACATTGATCACTTTCCAGTTCATTCTGGCTATAAATGAAAATATTTTTAACGCCTGTTTCTCAAAATAAGAATTGAAGGCACAGCGGCACTCTTTAAAGAAAGGGCAGGCCATTTGTGGCCGTAAATCGTGCAAATTATCTGGGGGCATTATGGCAAAGGCGTGGCTGTCGTAAATTTCAAGCCCTGCTATGCAGGGCATTTGGCAGGATGCAGTAAAAAATCGCAAATTACGCGGTAGTTCGAGGGCATATTATGCGGCAGAATCAGTCAATTACGCGGTAAAAATAGCAAATTATGGGGTAATTTAAATAGCCATAAAATCGTTCCTAAAAGTATTTTATCTCACTGCTGTTCTTATTCTTATTAACAGGCACAGGGCTTCAAGCGGTCACTTTGAAAAATATAGGGATAAATATAGGGCATTTTTTGGAAAAATATAGGGCTAATATAGGGAAAAGTTCAGAAACATAGGAAATTATAGGGGGGTTTTACAACTGTAACTTGTACAACAATAGCGCAAAACGACTTTAACAGATATGTTTCCTACAGGAGAAGTTGCAAAATGAATCCTGCATGCAATAGCTAGCCGTGCAATTAACCTCCTTGTTTACAGGCAAATCAAAACTGAGATGAGACTAATCTTGTATGTCAGTCAACAAATCAGTTATTCTAAAACAAAAACTTGCTTTAGGCTTGCAAGTAATGACCACGCCGCTTATCTCTTCATTGCCGGGCGACAAATGATGGCGATATCAGATAATAGGCTCCAAACAGCTGTATTCAACAGAACAAAATAGTTACAGTATCTACAAACGATATCTATAGGTTTATGATTTGTTTTTCTTAGAGGCTATTTTTCTTGAATATCCATCTAAAATTCTCTTCCTTGTACTTTCAAGTAGCTCTCGTTTACTGAAACATGACTTTGCTGGTTCCATAGCACTATCCACTCTCTTCTTGGCAACTTCCAGCAACTCCGAAGTAACAGCAGCATCACTAACATTTTTGTTTTTAAGCGCTTCTGATAACCGTTTGCTTCCTTCTTCATAGAGGGCTTTTGCAGCTTGAAGCACACTTTCCTTCTGATCTTCTGATTTCCTTAAACGCTCCTCTTTCTTTGCAAGCTTCTTTCTACTCTTTTCTAATTTCTCTGCTTCTTTCTGTTTCACCATCTCTTCTTCCTTCCTTCTTTCAGCCTCCTGATTCGCCTTCAATTTCTGTACACGTTCAGCTTCTTTTTCATCAGAGACTCGCTTTGCATATGAACGGTGCGCCTCTCTAGATGCAAGCAACATACCCGCTGTGATTGGACCATTATGGTCACCTAGTCTTTGACAGTACAGAGTCCATTTATTGTTTCATCACTAAGAGAAGCTCTGTCTGCAGCCACTGTTCTCTTATTCGCTGAAAGACTACGTTCAACATCGACATTGCCATGGGCGGGGGAAAGAACCAGACTCGTACCCAGTCGCTTTTATGGGCACGCAAAGGATTGTGGGGAAGACGAAGTGAAATTTCTCGAGTTCGTCCCTTAGCACGCCCCTCATTTCCTTCCCAAAATCCTCTGCGTCTTCTCTCTTCCGCCACCTAAAGGCGACTGGGTACGAGTCTGGGAAAGAACACTCTTAGCCAGCTTTGGGAGAATTGAATAACGGAACTGATCCTGAGAAGACTTTTCCTGGAATACACTTATCTAGTAGCGATCGACTCTTTGACGTGTCTACTACTTCATCTCCAGACTGATACATCTTCCATTCATCAGTTATTAGGGCCACCTCTTCATCTGAGATGGTTGGCAACATTACTGCTATTCTTCGAACAGCCTCAATACCATGATCATTCTTTCCCAGTTGCGGATGTAAGAAGGAGACATCTCGCAAAAGCTTACTGTCCATCAGCAAGTGTTTAACAAGATACGTTGTAATATCCACATAGAAACTCTTCATCCCTAGAAGGAGAGCCTTCTGCTTATCCTCCGGAAGCTTTGGAAGGGCAGTGCAAGTCTTCTCTCTAACTTCCATTTTTGACATTGGCAGTTGGTTCTCTTGCTTTGTGAACAAAATGATTTATTTTCATTCATTTGTTTGTTACAATTTAACGCTCTTGAGAAAATATAGGAATTATAGGGGTTTTTTGAACTTTATAGGAATTTATAGGAAAATGGAAAAAATATAGGAAAAATAGGAAATATAGGGGCACTTGAAGCCCTGCAGGCAGTTTGTTTATGAAGCGGCACAATCTTCTGTGACAAAATAAGATCACGATCAGTCACATTCTCACCTTGTCAGGGCAAAACAAAGTGGCGCCACATCTTCGTATTTTTCCAGCATCCTGGTTTTTTTTTCAAATGCCCTTTTGATTTCGTCAGCACTCTTCTGTTATTGTTCTTGGGCTCTAAAACTAGTAAGACCATCATTTCTAATTCTTGTTGGATTTTGATCGAATGTGAACGCGAACAAACTGTTACAGAGGTCAGCAAAGTGCAGAGTTTCCATGGTTAACATTTACTGCCGATTTTGCGATGTTCTTCTGCTTTACTACAATTTATCCATCGCAGACCATTGCGAAAACAATAGAACATCGAAAAAAGGAACAAAATACTTCAGTTTCCCTGCGAAGAATAAGCCCTAGACAGAGTTTTGGTATAAGAATTGACGTTAATATGTCACAACTGGGGCCCAGGCGAGAATCGGTTGTGGCAGGGAACGCCTGGTGGAACGAAATTGCGATTTCTCGGGTTTTGTTCGATGTTTTCGTCATTTCAGAGAGAAAAACTGCGAAAACTATGTAACTCCATCTTCGTAAAGAAAGTATATAGTATCTTAGTCCATATTATTTGATAATTTTTCAAAATTACGCGGAAATGCTCTCAGGATGTGGCGGATGCGGATTTTACCGTAGGATGCGATTCCGCATCGCCGCATCCTGCCAGATGCCCTGGCTATGACCATTTACTAAAAATTTATGAAAAGAATTCTACAATTCTTAAAAATACTATCTACCACTACAATCATAACAAACATAAATAAGTAAACACCAACAAGGTTACACAAAAGATCTTGTTTATAGCTTTACAAAATGATGCATAATCTTTTTTTGTCATCAGAAGGTACATAGAGCCCATGAGAAAGAGATAAGGCAATCTTGAAAAGAACCATCTTGTTTGAAATTGAGTAATCACTAATGAAATAAACAAGCTCTCTCTCCCCAAAGTCGTTAGTATTCTTGGTCTTGGGTTGCAGTGACATTTAATCATTGCAGCTCACCACAAGCCTTGGCTTTATATTTTTGGCAACTTGTCCCTTAATGAGATGAAATCCAGTGCTGAGGGACCAGGCCTCTTCTAAAGCTACTAGTGTCATGCTTCTCTATAGGAGTAATATAGTAAAATACTAGTATACATTTAGTTAAAATTAATTATTGATGTATGTACATGCATTGTATCTGAACAAAGTGTGTCAATGTGCTTTGTAGCCTGTTTACTGTGCTATTTTTGTTGTGCTTTAACAGAGTGAACAAAAGTTATTTTATTTTTTCCTCTGCGGTCACAGCAACAAATACTGAATTATGATTGGTTCTCAGCGTATTCGTGAGCGGGCAAGATTTTCCTATCTCTGACCACGGTCACGGCAACGTGCGCTGCTTCGCCTCTTGTTGTGCTTGTCTGTTGGAGGAAAAAATAAATAAGTTATTTACTGGCTTATGGTCGGTCCGTATGGGGAAAACAATGACCTTGTCCTGAATATGCTGACTGAGGCCAAGAGGCCTTGGTCAGCATATTCAGACCTCGGACACAGTTTTTCCCTATACGGACCTCACAGCCGGTAAATAACATATATGTATTACTTGATGTACTTGTAAGTTCCATTCTACTGCATGAAACTTTCATTGCTTACTTTCAAAATGTTCAAAGGTTTAACATCATTTTCATTTAAGTTGATCACAGAGCTTTGTAAGCTCCCTCTTCATTTTTTTTTCATTTTTATGATTTGCACCACATGTGGATTTCACAGTGAATTGTCATCTACATTTCCTTTCTTTTAGAATCCTGATATTGTCCTGGTTCATTATCTTAACATTGTGGATGATGCAACAGCTCCACCAAGAACCTTGTCGTCCTTTTCCTCCTCAATGCTGGATAAGAACGACATTGAGGCACAGCTTGGCTCCATTTGTGAGTACTGTATCCAGTGACGCTCATTGCATGGGTTCTGTATTTGTATAATATTGTTTCAAACACCTCACAAAATTTACAATGAATGTGTGGTCACCAAAGTATGTTATTGCTTTACAAGTGTACAGAGTGAAAACATTTGGTTTTCTTTAAAATTTGACTGTCACACTTTGTTGATAAAACTGTGTTGCAACTAACAGTTTGCAAGTCCAAAAATGGGTTTCACTGGTGTATTGACAGTGAGACTTAAGTAGGGCAAAGCAATGTGTGAAACTTTCTTAATCACTTTAAAGCCATGAAACAAGGTTCCTGCATATGAGTCAAATTTAAGTAATAGATCCATAGACAGAAGTGTTGGCAACCCCCCCCCCAGGAGTCAAAAGATCTATCTGATGGGATTGTAAAATGCTTTTAAGACAGTCATATAAAACGACGTGGTGATGGTAGGATTGACAATTTCAATGCAGTCGCAGCAAATTGAGGATCTCAAACTTAAACATTTCCAGGGGAGTATACCCCCACTCTACCCTACAAGCCTTGCTTCATTGGCACTTGCATTGCAGAATCACAGGATTTGCAAGGTCCGACATTGTTCTGCAATCTCAGTGGCAGTTGATTAATGTTGATGATGATGGGCTGAGTACATGTTATGTAGTCCCATCAGTCAAAAGAATCGGTTGAAACTGATGTTACTAGTATGAAACTTTTTCAGCTATTAAACAATAAAAAATCTTTCTTGTTATTTTTCATAGACAAACTTGTGATGTAGTGATATAGGGAAGTTGATGGGCTTAAACCAAGTCCCAGTCCGCCTCAGCACGTCGTTTTAAAAACCCATAGCAGACCTTTGTGATAGCAAGCAATTTTCAAAACTAGTTCTCTTTGGAAATTCTGTACAACTTCTGTTCCCTTTCTTCTCAACACTCACTGCTTAGATCAAATTGTCAGTTTAGGTTCTTCTTAACAGTTGACATTTTGACTGTAGAGTGATCCCACTCCCTCAGTTGCACCTGTGTGCGAGTCACGATGAACTTGACACAGTTTCAAGCAACTTTGATTGCATGCATAGAAAATTGTGTGCTTTTTCATAGGTGTGCTGTGGACTTTAATAGTCTACATGGCTGTATTACTACATCTTTTATCTTTGTTTTTTGTTATGAATAAAACTTATGCTGGTGTTAAAAGTAAAAATAGTCTAAGGAAGTAACAGACACTTATGTCTTTTAAAGTAATAGAGCCTTTTAATGTTTTGAATCCTTCTTCTTTGAAGATTCTGGAATCCCTTCTGAATGCATTCCAAAGAATCTGGTAAGGAGCATCCTCTTTATTTACATTGAAATTTTTCTGCACAATCATACTAACCATAATTCAGATGCTAAAGTTTTACATTGCTTTTTAAAAGGACTTTACTGAGTCAGATTAAAGACTGTTTTCATTTTTAAAATTATTGTCCACTTGGAGAAGAGCTGGAGATTGTACACGCATGTAATGTTACATGTTTTAAAATAGTTCGTTAGGTGTTTTGCAGCTACAGAATTTGCAGTTAATATAAGTTATAACAGTGATGTTTACAGTAATTTGTATCAAGTACTCCCAAATTTGAGGAAGCTGAACACTGTTACATGTATGAGAATGTCGGTGTACATTTAGCTATTATTCATAGAGACATTAAATCAGGAAGGTACTGTAACTGCCATGTCACCGAATCTTGACAAGAGAAAAATACTGTAACAAAAGTTTAAGTTGTTTGGGTTTTCGTGAAGGTTTTGACTGTTTCCATGACATTGCGGAAGCTTCTGAACAACACCAAGTATCACTTTTACCGAGTTTGCTTTAAATGTTGGTGTTAGAAATTGATTAACTTTTGCACGACTTCAATCAAGCTATACAGTACATAGCACAGTCACCAGCGGCAAGAAAAAAGGAAATGAAATCTGACAGGGAATATCAGAAATAGGCGACTCACAATTTACATGTATCCAATCGTATTTTTTACGAAGATTAGTAGCCAAAAATACACTGCAGCCTTTAGCTTTAAAATCATAGAAATATCTTTGAGTTGATGGTGGTGTTTGTAAATCAGTTTTAGTAGACTTCTTTGCAGCCTTAAATTACCCTTTAGCTGACTCGGTGTGATTATACGTAGTCGCCGTATTAAAAGTGTGTAGTTGTTACCATGCTAGTACATAAAATATTAAACTTCTTTACTTAAAATATATTAGATGAATAGAAAATTATGGCAACTTTCTTTCTTCAAGATACATGTATTTGCAACAATGGATTTCACAGAATTTTCTAGGGGTTGTTTTCCAAAGAGAAGACGCCTATATGTATTGTTAACAATCGGAAACAGTTTGAAGAAAGAATGTGCTAACTGCTTATACCACAACGACAATTCACTCTTTGAAAAAATTCCTCTTCTATTGAGATGTCTCTCACACCATTTGTAAGAGCTGAAGATGACCCATTTTGAACTTGTTTGTATTCAACTGGAAACATGTCTTCATGTGGAACACATGTAATTTATATGCAAAAAATGGAAATAAAAGTGGTTGTTGTTGTTGTAGTGTCATACACGAACGCCCTGGAAACAATTTGGGACCACGAATAAATGCTTGAAAATTTAAAGAGTGTTTAACTACATGTATGTTAGTTAAGTTTGTGCATGTTTATATTATATATTCGTTTTATTGATAATATTCTTTTAATGCATTTTTGCTGCTGAAGGCCTTGAAAACCAAAACTTGTACTTGTGTCTCGTCGACATCAAAGGAAGACATTGTTCCATCGTCACAAGCGACCTTATCCATTTCAAATGTGAACCAAATCACTGGAACAAAGGAAAACGAAGCGGGAAAGAAGACTCGGATAGTTGTTGAAAATGGCTTTGGAGATTACAGTTTGCCAAGTACTACCTTTACATGCACCTCGACGGGAAATCAGCGTAGAAATATGTCAACGGAGACAAACTCCATTGTGCCGTACAATGGAAATAGCAATTCTGACATGACAAAAACAGTACGTCAAAGCAGAAACGTAGTATCTACGAGTGAGCTGCTTTATGTCCCTGGACATCAATCAAAAACTCAAAAGCTGGTTGCTATAGCACCAAGAGTTTCTCACGCGGTCACTGTGCAGTCAAACAACATGTGTTCCTCAGGAGCTGTGGCGACCAGCCGTTCAAGATGTCTTGAAGTAGAAACTTCAGCTGTTAGCAAGAATCACATATCTGAAACAGGCCATCGTAATTATACACAGCAGAGCATGCATGTACAGTTAAATACAACAAGAGTTCCACAAGCATTGTTTTCAGTGGGTACATCTTGCTCAAACAAACCAAACAATTCCTTTTCCTTGCCGATTGGCGGTGCATCAAAAGGATGCACTTCCCAAGGATGCACTACCATTAATGTTGCAGCTACTTCAAAAAATTCTCTTTCACTGTCTACAAATAATCAAACAGAAAATTGCTTCTCATCCTCAAGAACTTCAGTATATACTGTTGAAGCAATGCAGACTTCTCTTTGTTCTGTGGGCCAGCAAGCTGAGGGTTCGACTGTTACAACAATTGGAAATTCGAACAATCAACGTCCGCAGAAATCATCAACAGCGTTGTACATTAACCATCCAGGGTCTAATTCAGTGAAAAAAGGAGTTGCGGTGATCGACACACAAGGGACTGAGAGCAGAAACGTTTATGAGTGTAACTTGCAAGAGCTTCGTTCTGTCTCTGCAGGTAAAGTTCAAGTACCATCCAGTTTATCTGGTGTTATAAATATGAACGACGGGTTTACCCATTCAGTGTGTTCAGGAGGTGAAATACAAACGCCTTTGCAAAATCATCCACTTGCACCACCTTTACCTAACAGAAATTATGCTCAGGCGAATCATATATTACAAGGCCAAGAAGCGAACTCTTTTGGTAGAGCAAAAACATTACCTTCAAATCAAACACAAATTCAGTTGCCGGCTCCAAATGCACAACAATCCGTGAACATTCAGAGCTCCTCTGGATCTCGTTGTTCTAATGTTAGTGCGGCTGCTGTCCAACAGCAGTTTCTAGGGTTGACCACGAATGTTCAAAGTGACAGTAAGCTTGCTACAAGTGACAATACTTGCGTGACTTTTTCTGCAGGAAGTAGGCAGAACTCACAAGCAATAGAAATGTCTACTAACGGAGAGTTACTGCAAAATCCACTGAGTTTATCACACAACGGGCTTATGAATTCCCCTACAAGTTTACACTGGAGTGATGTTTCACAGAATGTCGGCGGTGTTTCTCTCCAGTGTAACGCAAGGTCCCCTTCACTACCAAGACTGAGTCCAGATAGTCTGAGCCTTGATCTTGGAGATCTCCAGGGGTTTGACCTGTTCGAGGTGGATATTCTCGACAGTGATATCAATCATGTTCTGTCAGAATACTTCCCATCTCCTGAGAGAATTTCAGAAGAACAATTCCCACAACCTATTAACATTGAAAATGGCGATAGTTCAAGAAACTCTTTGAACTTAAATGAGCACATGAATCTTGATAGCCAGCCCTTGAGTACAGCAAATGAGCACACAAGTTCCAGTCACGCAAACACTTCGGCTTCTCAGTACAACACTTCAGGACAAAACGCTTTTATGAATGCACAAACTCATGCCAGGGCAGTTATCTCAGAAGAACTCGCTGCTGTTTCGGAAACACCAGCGGCAGATGTGCAGACAAGCGGAAAGTTTATTGTTGCTCCAACGAATTTGGGTACAGACACTTCACTCGTTGGTACAAACCAACTGACGTTGTACAGCTCGACACAAGGTGTTCACCAGCCCAGCTGGCCAGTTTGCTCTGCATCTCACTCAGATGGTAACCACCTGCAAAATACATCTGTACTCAACCCGGTGCCACCACATGGTCGACCTTTGATAGGGCCCCATCCTTGTAGCAACTGTCACTCAGCCATGCACAACATCCAGACAGTAACTGCGACAGACACCTCAGGGCCACAGATCCAGAACCGGGCTATTCGTAGTGGCAACCTCGTGTCAGACAGCCTATCAAATGGGGCCATGAATATGCCGCCAAATGACATTGCTATGGAGATAGTAGATCCTGAAGTGACAGATGTCAATCAGTCAGCGCGTACAACGTCATTTAAGGTTGTCCCCACAGATAACAGAAGTTTACTGAATGTGGATGAAACCTTCTCTGTAGGATCTGACTCACCGCGGTCAAGCGGAGCCCAGGTGCACGTGGAGTTTACCACAAGTGACAATTCACTGAATGATGTTGATCAGTTTCTGCTGCAGAATGATTCTGTGGGTGATGGAGCAAGCTTACCAAATGATTCGCAGCGTGACGGCCAGTCCCTTCCCCAGTCTCTACCCCAGCTTCGCCATTCAAACAGTAGCAGTCCCCGGAGCAGTTTTTCCGGCAGTGCAGCTGCTCCGCCAACCCAGTGGCAGTCCAGTAGCGTTGTTCCAGGGTCTGCGCGTATTACTGATTACTCTCCAGAGTGGTCCTACCCAGAGGGTGGAGTCAAGGTCTTGGTGACAGGGGAGTGGAACATGAATGGCGCCTCATACACGTGTTTGTTTGATGGCTGTAGTGTCCAAGCTTCTCTTATTCAGTCTGGGGTTTTGCGATGTTTCTGCCCGCCCCACGACCCTGGATTGGTCACTCTTCAGGTGGCCTGCAATGGTTTCATTGTCAGCAACGCCTGTGTGTTCGAATACCGAGCAAAGGACTCGCCGGAAGGCCAGGGTTCTTTTCACGAGTGGCTAGCCATGGATGAAGTACGCTTTAAGTTGGCCATCTTAGACAGACTAGAGCGGCTTGAGTCAAGATTAAACCCGATACAAAATATGGCAGGAAGTGGTTTTAGTAACTTAAGCTCTGGCCAGCAAGGTGAAAGTTTTGAAGAGCGCCTTGTGTCGGCATGTAACTCAATGAGCAACCGTTCAGTAGCTGACTCTTCTAATGAAACAGAAAAGCTGTACCGTGGGATGTCACTGTTACACTTGGCAGCAGCTCTTGGTTATGCGAAACTGATTCAATTCCTACTTTTATGGCGCAAGCAAACAACTAGTGAGATTATCCAACGAGAGCTGGATCCTCAACATAAAGACAAGTTTTCCTGCACTCCACTGATGTGGGCGTGTGCCCTCGGTCACAGGAATGCAGTGCTAAAACTGTTAGAGTGTGACTGTAACGTACTGGTTGTACCAGATGCCCGGGGGCGGCTCCCCCTTCAGATAGCCCGTGACAGGGGCTACCTCGATGTCGTGGATGCTATTGAAGAGTTTGTCAGTGCTTCTCCTGGCGGGTAAGTTGACTGGTTTAGTATTACAGAGCAACAGCCTTTTAGAAACTCCAAATATCTTCCACGTGGTGTTGTGATTGTCGAAAATAATCTTATAAATGTATTCTAAATATGTTCTCACTACATTAAACCTTAATCATGCAAATGCAAATGACTTGTTTATCGAGACAATTTTTTAATTGTAAACTGTTTACCAACCGAAACAACTTGAGCGACGTTTTAAATATGCTTGTAGTGAAAAGCTTTCACAGCACTCGCCAGATGACGAGTTTCTTGTCAAAAATTTAATACTTTTAACAAATTTTTAATCTTAAGTTCTAATTTATCAAGTTTTGTTATTATTTGATTTTTGGGCAATTTCTAAATAAAGTCTCTTGGAAAACACCTTGACCCCCCACCCCCTAAAAAAATTTATCCACAAAAGCCAGGACTATTAGAATTGTGAAGGTGTACGAGCCATGAAAGTGCCTCTTTGTGCAATTTTATGTTTTCCCACCAAAAGACGTGTCTGTAAATTGTGTTTTTGTTGTTGTCTCCTAACATTAGGCCAGAGAATGTGATGGAGAGTGACAACGGACAAGCCAGTCGAAGCCCTGTTGGATCATTTACTGGTACTTACACTTCCTCTCCAAAGAGCTCCAGCTTGGCTGAGGACATTCCCGAGTCACCTTTTCAGATGCCAATGACGGAGTTTCCAGAAAACAGTGCGGAGACAAGGTTCACTGATTGGGGGCTCAGTGCAGTTCCCCTGCAGGACCAGTCACCAATATCTGTCAACGGGAGACAGCTAAACTCGCTGGGCAAAGCACTCAATCACGTAAAAGCCCTCATTCGTGAAGCAGAACAAGAAGCAGATACAGAAAACCCGGTACAAACCCTGTCCCCCTCCCCCATGGTTACAGGCCAGCTGTCGCCTATGCAAGAAGACCCCAGCCTAATGACATGTTCCCCGTCCACATGGGGCCCCACAGGAAGATTCCACACGTTCAGCTCAGCGTCTTCGCACAGTTCCCCACATACTCCTGGCTCTTCAAAATCTTCTCTTTCCCCTGGCTCACCGGGTTTTCTTAACTCGCCCCATTCCTCCTCAGGAGGACCCACAGATACAAAAGAGTTTCACGAGTTTCTATGCAGTTCCCGCAAATGGCTCGAGAAGGATTTCTCAGAACTCACTCTCACAGGTAAATGGATTCTTGTTAATGCTTCTTTCTTTTTAATTAAAAATATCGAAAGTTTCTAGGTTTGTTTATTTCGTCTTTTTGTTTAAGCTGTCTCTATAGTTTCCTGGTAAACAGGTTGGGAGAATTTTGTTTTTCATTTTATATAAATTGATGTTTATGATCATTTTGAGTAAGCTGAGAGTAACTATGCGATTCATTCTAAGGTCAGTTTTTGAGCAAAAAAACTCCGGTGGAGTATCATTTTGGCCTTGTTCAATATACCAATGTATCAAAAGCCTTCGTCTTGTTTTTAAAGTATATATTTAGAAAGTTGATGTTTTTTCTGTCTATACTGTTACTCCTTTAGGACACTCGACTAAATCCCTGGCAAAATGTTGTTTTGTGGATTTTTGTTGTCGTGGTTTTTCAAAATGTTCGAGTTTTGAAACTAATCTGTGTTTAAAACTTAGAAAGGTTTTCCAAAATTTTCAATAAAGAAAGGAATGAGCGCATTTCACTCTAGTTAATAAATGGTCCATGCTTGGCGTGCGTCTATCGAGTTATGGGTGCACGCGGGAAGTTGGGAGAGCACGAGAGAAGCGTTTGAGTGGCACGAGGCAAAGCCGAGTGCTTCTCTAGCTTCTCGAGTGC
>JAOBRG010054227.1:0-17455 GCA_027574985.1 Umimayanthus nakama | reverse complement strand
CATGAGCTGTTACTTCTTGACAATCTTTTTAAAAAATCAGCACCTTTTGGAAATATTAAATGGAGTTTTTTTTATCCTGCCAACAGTCTGTATTCTTATATCCCTTTTCCCACTGGAATTATCAACGGGTTTAGAACTGAATGTCAAACTTTAATCGAAATATACCAGGTTTTCTGACAATCACTTTTTTGGCCCGTTTCCCACCGTTTGCTCTGAATCCTGCTTCCTACTCATTTTGCTGTCGGGTTCCTCCTCTCCCCTGGATCACTGCACTGTTGTCTTACCTGATGTGCATCAAGGTCAATGATCATTGCTTTTGAGACTCCATCCACATGGTTAAAAAGAAACTGAAACATTGAAACAGATTTATTGTAATGACAAGATTTCCTAGGGGCCCTTTACATAATACTTTACTGATGAGGGAGGGAGGAGGGAATCTAGGGGTTATTTTCGGTCAAACGTTTTGGCCTAAGGGGATTTTTTGGGGTCTGTGAAAGATATATTGGGATCATTTTGGGTATTGTTCTTTTCATCAACTCAAATCAACAAGAAATTATACAAGGATTCTCTTAAAAAACACCCTTATGCAAATAAAATCTAAGCCTAGATATACTGAGTGCGTCAAGTTTGCATTATCTAGACTAGCTTGATATTTGATAACTCTATACATATTTTATACCTTGCAATGCACATTAGACTTTAGTTAATGAGCACCTTCCTAATGTATCTCAAGCAAAGTAGTTAATTTATTACTATTATTAAACAAGTATTATTAATACTAACAACAATGATAAAAATAACAATACTAATAACAATAATATTAATTATTATTATTAATATTATTGTTATTAGTATTGTTATTATTTTTATCATTATTATTATATTATTTTTATTATTATTATTATTATCATTATTATTATTATTATTATCATTATTATTGTATTATCATCTTTATTATGCACTCTGGCAGATACCAATTACAAGTCACTATCAAGTACCTTTATAGACAGAGTAATATCAGCATAGGCACAGAATCCACCTCCCTGATCAGAAGAACAGTGATGAAAACCTCCACCTGGTGAAAACTATAAATTGTGAGTGCTAGGAGAGGTAGGTGTAGCGTGGTGGGGGGAGGGGGTGGGCTGGTAAGCACAGGGACCATGGAGCAGGGGGCCCACCAATATTTCTAAAATTATAAAGAGCTAGTGACAAAAAGTGCAGGGTTCTCAAAAAGTTTCAGAAGAGAACACTATCCATCAAGAGGAGGTGGCTAGGGAAGATATGATATTATTTCTAGCGCTAATTTGTGGTATATGGAGTGATTTTGGCACTTTTGGAGGCGGCCAGAGTGCCTGAGGAGGCGGCTTGTTCATCCGCCGGCCGGCCGGTTTTGAGAACCCTGAAAGTGTCTTGTGCCCCACCAATAGTGAGTCAATAATGGTGCTCCCCAAATCTCAAAGTTGCTCCACGGTCCCTGAAACAGGTACCCCTTCATATTCTTGCTTTGCCTTGTGCTGATTTTTAAGTCTTTCTATAATGTTTTAACAGAACTTCCACCAAATAGAGAACTTTGGTATGTGGCACCACACTGTACATGTACATAGAATTGTAGACCAGACTAATTATAAATTATTATTTTACCTCAATAATATAATAATAATTATGCTATTCCTTTCATGAAATTTTTTTTTTATTATTTAAATTTAGTCTACACACACAGCATCAGTTACTGCACATCTTTTTTTTAGCTTAGCTTATGTACAGATGGCTTGACACTGACTCTGGATAGGGCCCGACTCGCATATTTTACTGATGTGGGGGGAGAGGGGGAGGGGTGGGCGGAGGGGCCATAGGGATTTTTTTTGGGTCTGAAATTTTGGTCAAAAGGGATTTTTTTGGGTGTCTGAAGAAAAAGGGTTTTTTATGGGTACAGTGTTTTTCATTAGCTTAAGTCAACGATAACATATTAAGTGCCATTTACTGTTAGTGTGGGTTTTTTCGGGTTCGCTAAAAATACAGGCTTTTTTCAGGTAGTCAAATGTTAAAGTTGGGATTTTTCTTGGGGTATAAAATATAAACCTCCAATGGACCCCCTGTCATTAAAATATAGATCTGAGTGGGGCCCCTCGGGCAATGACAATCACAGATTGAAGAAATTCTAAACAGAAAAGGCATTATTCACTTGTTCACCTTGCATCACCCACTTAAGCAGAAAAATGAGGTCAGTTTCAAGAGAAAAAAATAATTGACAAAAACTAACCTATATTTATTGCCCATCCTCTGTCCATTGCCATTTTCCCAGCCTGTAAGAGAGGTTATGTACAATATATAGTGATGTCATTGCTATTGCTTCCAATCTAAAGTTTCAGCATTCATAGCAGTTTCTGGTGTTGTGCATTTCATGTAAACATCTGTGAGAATTGAAGGTATAACTTGTTCAACCAGCCTGAGTATAAGATTACTCTGACTCCTAAAACTGCAAACCGACTTTCTCAAGCACAGCTTCAGTTATAGCGGCGCCAAATTATGGAACGGCCTGCCGCTCGCTTGCAAAATTCAAACGGGAAATAAATATAATATTTTGATGATTGGTTTCCCACACGGCAGTCATGTAGACCAGTGTAGTTAACGTTTTTTTATAATATGTGTCCTTTTATATATCTATACTTTAACTGATGTAACACTGATGATTCAAACCGTGTCTAAATAAACCATATGTATGTATGTATGTATGTATGTAAGGTAAGTCCTTTTATTTTTAATTTCATTTGAGTATTTTGAGGTTAAACTAAGGTGATCTGAATGGATCCAAGCCAATCTGAAATGGACTGGCTGGTGATCTGAGCAATTCAATATCAGTGGTTCCAACTAATTACTTAATATGATAATTTACTTTTGAAGCAATCTCTTTGGTTGCATCTCCAACAAGAAAACTTACCCACCCTTTATATGCCATTGCCGGCAACAACGAGCTTAAAAACCAAACACAAAGCTGTCGCATTATTTTCATTGTGCATCAATATGCATTAACTCATAATTCAACCCTCTATCCCCCTCCCTACCCCTGGGAAAGGCTGGCCACAAGCACTGGTTAATGACTTGTTAAAAAGGTTAAATACCAAACCTATTAAGGTCAAAACCCCTGGTACTAAGGACACACTTCTAAAGCCCCCACAGTTTACCAACTGCTAAAAAAGAACAAAGCCAAAATTTGCTTATCCCCACCTCCCGAAGCTTGTTCAATAGACAAATCCCCACTTGTACCCCATCTATGCTCCAAGTTTCCATAGGGTGGGGGATGGCAGTTTACATTGACCTTAGTTGTAACGAAATTAAATTAAAAGATCACACACATGTAGCAAACTATATAAGATGAAGACAAAACTCTCCCGACGTGTTCCCAAGGAAATTTAATAGACTGCAGGCCTGTAGCTGGGCAAAATGGACAAACTCTCATTTCATGTATTTTAAAATACTTTTCTTTATTTTCCTTCATAACTATTGTGGTCTCGCCCACCTCCCCCTGGCTCCTACCCTAGCAATGGGCCTGGACTGGCAGAATTCTGTGTGTCATTAAAAAAAAACGGCATGTTTAAGGCCGTATAACTCTCTGGGTTCCTATTAAGATGTGATAAGAATGTTATTAACAAGTGCTAGTTAAATGTAGCTTCATTAGTTCCAAATGCTAAAAAAATATTCTAACTTAGATAATTCAATCCCCAAGTTGCTGTCTTTCAATTAAAAATGGTTTAAATAACAGCAATAAATTACATATAAACCTCACCAGGTAAATATGAAATGACAAATAAATTCAAATGTTTGAGAGCTTTTCAGACTCAAAATGAAATTATAAGACTAGTATAATTGGTTTATATGATGACTATCAGTATCGTAAACCCTAAATTGTTAAAAATTAAATTAAATCTTCAGAACTCCTGGTCTACTTGAAACAAACAGTTTTAATACTTACCATGATTGTGCCCCCAGTCTGAGTTCTAAGTGGCTGTAATAATTTTCTTTGAACAATAAAGTTTGGGAGGCAGGCCACTGGTGGAACCTCACATATTGTGGCAACGACAGCACTCCACTGCAACACAGACAGTCACTTTTGGGTTAGTCTACGCTAGGTTTTGAAAATAGGGTATAATGTACACATACTCAGATTGGCTGTCTGTACACTGATATGAGCAGACTTAAATTTGCAGCCAGTATATTGTAGAATAAGATGTATGAATCTCTGCTATCTTTATATAAAATTATGAAGTCCTGAAATCCATAGTTAATTAATTCAACCAACTTAGAACTTGACTTAAATTTACCGCTTTTAATAAGTATTAAAATAAAATTGCGTTTTCTGTACAATCATGTAATTCACACAACAGTGACATCCCTACACATTTATAACCTCCAATCCCCCGACAAGTTCTACCTTGAGCTCCAGGTGCCTTCCAACACCACACTAGTGTATATAATTATCTTAAGATATGTTCACACCTTAACTGTCAAAGTATATAAGAACCACTCTGCATGGCCTCCATCCCATCTGCTATCTTCTCATCACTCCCCCACAAGGTTAACCTTTAGACTGGTACACTTTCTGTGCAACCCCTCTTCCCCCCCTCTCTGCCACGGATGCGGTAGTTTCACCTTTAGACTGTCTAAATATTTCTATCTGCAAACTCCCCTCCCCATTACCCATCACTTTCAGCATACTCTTACCCTCAGACTGTCCATATACCTCTCTGTGAGAGCCCCTCCCCTCACCACCCCTCTACTGTATGGTTCTCTTACCCTCAGACTGTCCATATACCTCTCTGTGAGAACCCTCCCCTCACCACCCCTGTACTGTATAGTACTCTTACCCTCAGACTGTCCATATACCTCTCTGTGAGAACCCCTCCCCTCACCACCCCTCTACTGTATGGTTCTCTTACCCTCAAACTGTCCATATATCTTTTTGTGTGAACCCCTTCCCTACCACCCCTCTATAGTGCAGTCAGACTGTTCATGTACATATATCCCTCCAAAGATATGAACATCATCCCTCTTCACCCTCTATATGTAGTACAGAAGTTGTCCGACACTCAGACTCTCCATATATGTCCCTCACAGATGTGAACATCACCCAGGACTCACCAACCCTCTACTGTAATACAGTATTTTTACCCTCAGACTGTCCAAATCTCTCTCTTTATTATAATTATCTCTCTGTGAGCCCAGCCCCTCATAACTTCACTACTACACAGGACTCTGACTTACAATCTCAGATTGTCCAAATATCTCTATGTGTTAGCCCCTCCCCAACCATCCCCTCACCTTTCAAGAGGTACAAAGTAAACTTGTATTCCTACCCTCAGACTGTCCAAATATCTCTTTGTATGAACCACTTCTAGTTCATCTGCATTTGCCTCTTTGGGTTTAACAACTGACTTGTCATCTATAAGTTTGGCCTCTGCAAATCAAAAATTGGCATGAAACTGAATTTATTTTTAAAATTTATTTAACAGCTTTGTGAGAATCAGTTCTCAGTCTGGTAAACACATTGATTCCTTCATAGTTAACAGTTTTTAAACAAAGTTCTGAATTTTAATTTAATGTTAATTATAAACAATGTCATATCATTCTAAAAAAACACAATATTTTAAAATAATTGTTACAAAGAACATTCATAATTGTTATTTTAAATTAAGCCTTATTTTGTACATATTTAACTTAAATACTTTTCTAGTAAGTACTGTACAGTGTAACTACAGACTGGTGTATGTGTATTTATAAGCTGAAAACTTTATTCCTGTTAAGCAGAATACAAACAATAACAAAAACTGTTTACCTTTGAGGAACTCAAAGACTCGGCCCCATTTTCCAGAATCAAATGGGTGGAGCTTTTCCAAACCTAAAAATCCAATGTTATAATCGGGTGTGTAGACAATTGGCCACTGATTGGCTGTTAGATCAACATATAACCGAGGTTTATTACAGCTGCAACAAAGAAGAGATTAGAATTATCTTACTATAACAGAACAAATACAATTAGTAATAATACTATAATTACAAAAAAAACAATAAAAAATTATTAGCAAAATACTGAATGTCTTGAAGACTGGCCTATTGTAATGGACGTTCTTATAAATGTGGCTCTTGTGTACATGTGTTTGAAAGTACATATCAGATATACCAATTCCAGAAGTTTAAAATGCAGGAGATTTTTGTGGGTCTAGAACTGTTATTGTGTCAACCATTATAGTGCCCACATTGCCTCGCATCATATCTCCTATATTTACTATTATTAATTAATACTATAATGCGGGAGTTTTCTGTACATAAAATGCAGGAAATGTGAGATCAAGCAAAAATGCTCAAGGAGAGTCGACATCTCTGATATTTAACAATTATTCCATGAACGCGCATTAGATATGAGCTTTTAGATAGCGGACGAGGTGCGATTTATCAACATCTCTGATATATATATATATAAATATATATATATATATACAATTTAGCAAGTTGACCAAGCAAAGGGTCAATTTATGTTTATAAAGCCCTCAAAGGCACTGAGATGCAAGTTAATGTTCATACCAGTTATACAGTTAGAAAATAAACATGGTATGTGTGAAAATGCCAGTGCAGCAGAAGTAATGTGTGAATCGAGGTGACACAGTTGCAGCAAAACACACCTTGCTCCTGCATTTGTACTCCCTTCACTTCTCTAAATAGTAAACCCCATGCAGCCCTGGCAAGTCTTTATGCAGGTCATGAATGTACGTATATAAAAGTTTTGAACCTGCGTTTGGCCATCAAATTGCACGGATTTGACCAATTGGACTGCAGGGACTTGCAACTGCATTGACATGCAGCGAGGTGAAATTATGCATAACAAATCTATAAACCAATGAACAGCCCTCTGAACAGTCTATATACAACACACTTCCATCTCTTAAGTGCTTATTGATCATGAGTTTAATTAAATTTTATACTCACCCCGAGTCTGAATTTGCGGAAGTTCCTTCCATCTTTTGCGAGCATTTCTTGGAGGTTTTAGATAACGCCATGCTAATATACAAACCTCAAGCGCTGTTCAAATGTTCAACATTTGACAAACCCGCAAATCTATCATGCCAATACACAAGATCGAAAAGAGTCCATTCTCTTATCATTATATTCGCAGAAAACGGAAATAGCTTGGAAGAATTTTAAAACAACAAGAACACCAAAGCGAGGCCAATTGGTCATGGTACGGCATCAGTGATTGGTTGATAACCAGTTTGTAAATCCAACATGGCGGCTAAGTCGAACTAAGACAGCTGGTTTGTATATAATTGCTAATCCTGTTTGTTTTTTTTTAAATAATTCTCGTTGATGTGGAGAGAAAAATTGTGTAAAGAAAGTAATGGTTTCTAACTCCGCGCTTCAGGGAAAAATCATGCCCAGCATACATGAAGCGGGTGAGTTAAACATCTTATAAAATATTGATACCGATTCTATTTGTTATTTGTAACCAGTAATCACTTTATTCTTTAACGTTTCGATTATATTTTTGGGATCCATTTTTAAAGCGTTTTAAAATAAGTAAAACTAAGTTGCGCTAGTACAGTTAGATCTAACTTGGCTTTTGAAACTCTTTATAAGTGGTTGCCGATCCTTCCAAGCCATTTGAGATCAATTCCACGAAAATCAATTTAAACTTAAACTTAAAGTACAGTTTTTCTATATTAACTATAAGTACAACCACTTTCGGGAAGTCGAAGTGCTCTTTCTAGTTTCTTCTGTATTTCATTACACCGAAAAGTAGTCTTTTTTAAGACAAAAAAATCCAGCGAATCACAAGTCTTCGAAACCATTTGGCACTGGAAGTACTCAGTATTGAACACCAAAGCAGAACTGATTTAATAAATTATATTATTTTTTCCACTGTGGTCACAGTTACAAACACTGAATTATGATTGGTTCTTAGCGTATTCGTGAGCGGGCAAGATTTTCCTAACTCTGACGGTCACGGTAACAGTAACCTGCCCTGCTTTGCCTCTAGTTCGCCCCTTGATGTACTTGTCCATTGGAGGAAAAAATTAATAAGTTATTTACTGGCCTATGGTCGCAGTCTGTATAGGGAAAAACTGTGACCTCGGCCTGAATATGGTGACCTTGTTCCAGAGGCCTCGGTCAGCGCATTCAGATCTCGGCCACAGTTTTTCCCTATACGGACCTCCCAGCCGGTAAATAACATATATTAATTTATATTAAACAATAACAGTTGAAGAGTTAAGAGCCAGAGTCAGAGACCCACTGGCCACACGTAATTTCTGAATGCTTTTTTGCTTTTTAAATCTACAGCCTTTGTTGGAGACATTCGAGAGGCTTTATCTGCCCTTGAAGCTGGACAGGTCTGGTTTTATAGACAACATTTCTTCCTTCTTTTAAAAAAATCCCTGTTAATGCAGCCACAGTTCCACAATTACAGCCAATCATCCCTATTAAATAGGGCCATTCATATAAAATACTTTTTTATAATTTTATATGTTAAAATAATTCTTGAGAACCAGCATCATTTTTTCATTAAGCATATGTCACAAGCCAAATCCATATTTTTCAAAGCAGTGGCGATTTCCTTCAGTTTTGATGTTTTACTTTTTCACTCTCTTGGGTCTAGGGGAACTCCAACCACTGACAAGAGACTGAAATAGACTCAACCCAATTAGTAACATGCTCACCCAGTAAAGTAACCTGCATCGCAGACAGTTGTAAACATCTGTGTTCACAGTCTGCACAACACTTCCAATTTGCTTGTTCAAGTTTTCACGAAAATAAGAAACAATATCTGATTGGATGCTTTTTATTTGTTTGTTACGCATTTTATGATTGGCCAAAAATTATGATCATGCTACAGTCACGTGCTTATAATGAAAACAAATGCAGTTTGATTTCGCGCTCTAATGTCGGGGGCGACTTATTGGTCAACCTACTTTTTGAATATTCGTGTTGAGTATTCCTTTTAAACTCGATCAGTCGTCTGATTACTTATCTAATATTTTTGTGCTGTCTCGCCTGATTTTAGAGGGGGTTTTAGGAAGGATTCCTCTGTGACTATTGATGCAGCTTTGGATGACTGCAGCTTCCAACGGTCGCTTGCCAGCCAGCCTTCGGCATGTTGAAGGAGGATTTTTTTTCCAAGAAATCTACCAAAGTTCTATGAAAACATGTGCTCTTACTGCCTGAAAAGCTCGTTTTACAAGTTTGCCTCAAAATCGGCTTCAACACATATGCTGGCCTAACTTGGTATCAAAGTTCAAAGTTAATGACCTTTCGTAAACCGCTGTCAAATTCAAGTATTACAAAGACACCAAAGTTATCAGTAATCTGACCTTGGTAATCTGATCTTGGTGTCTTTGTAATGTTTGAATTTGACAGCTGTTGACAAAAAGTCGTTTGAATTTTGATACCAAATCACATGAGGCAGCATGTGGACAGTCACGCGAACAACCTCGGACCAAAATGACTGATGGCACCCTGAACATGCTTTCTGGAGCCATTGCGCAGACGGACTATATTGACATTTAAAATAATTGACACGTCCAGCTGCCACGCAGGCTACCAGTAAAGTTGTAAGCCGTGTCTAGAGTTAAACCATTAGGGTAGTATGTTAATAAAATAAAAACAACAAAGTTAGCCAGGGGTCTTAGTCGACACCAATCCTTTTTACCAGAGCAATATATCAGAAAAAAATACCAAATTTAATTTAATATTGGCCACCAAATAAGATAATTTTTATGCTACTCCGCCCACCATACAATATGGCTTGAGGAGAGAATAGGTCAAAATAACCTCTGGTGTTATGGTTTCCCAAGTAGTTTGGATTTTGCATGCAATGAGTACATGATCATCATTTAAAAAATTCTCAAAAAGGCGGTTGTCATGGCAACATGCAGTTTCATAAAGGAAGCTTTTTGGCCACCAAATTACAGTGGAACCCAGATTTAACGACCTTCAGTATATATATATATATATAATTATATAGCATTATTCCTGGTTGGTATAATGACCAGCAATCTTTTGCCAAGTAACAGTAAAATGTCGAGGCTAAACCATGGTATAAATGATATTCCTGGTTTGACATATATAGTTATTATTGAGATCTGTGGTATTTATTAATTTCAATGGAATTAAATTCAAGCACATCACTTTAGAGACTAAACTATAGAATGATGTCCAGACAAATTTATTTACAAGTTTACAATCCACAGCATTTTAAACAAGAAATCAAATTGATTAGTTTCAAATTTAACAAGTTTTATGAGTAACAATGTTGTCAGCCAATAGTGTCAAGTAAATGTATTATTTCATAATCAAGGAATAGATGTGCGAGAGCTTTTCAGAAAGGGCAAAATGGAAAAGGTTTAGAGGTACAAGTTTGCACCCTTCCCCCTTAAAGTTTTCTCTGGTTAATGACAAGCAACTACCAAACAAGGACTTTATTTATTTCTATTGGTTCAAGACCGTTCAACCTTCATGAATTGAGTCATCACTATTAGTACTGATCAATACCATAAGAATCTGTCAATGAAACTTATAACTACATCACTGTCCAGAAGACTGGTTTTGAAAAAACTTTTTTTTCCTGCTTCAGCTAGTAAGCGGAATATACGGGTTTGCTCAACAAAAAGACTGCTCAAGGAAGGGCCAGAACTCCAAATGTCAGCTACACATCAAATCCAGGCCTACCAAGACACACACGTTCAGCGTGTGTCACACACCTCAGCAATTTTTCACATGCTCACACGCCTGAAACATTGATTCACGTGCCTCAGATCTGTTTTTGTCTCTCTTTTTTCTTACGGTAATTTGTTTCTGAGCACTTTAAATAGAATAAATTGTTCCAAAAACTTTGTATATTGCTAGTGTAATTCTGTTTTAGCTTTGTTCAACTTTCCACATTTGCATTTTGTGATTATGAAGTAAGATCGTCCTTGCACAACTCCAGAGCTTGGTTCTGTTTTTGCTTGAGCCGACTAGTTTATGTTCTCGTGCACGAATGTTCGTCTAAAAAGGCAGGAAATCGCACTTCATGAAAGTAAATTTTCAATTTTTCCTTGTGCATGTGTTGGGGGGGGGGGAGGGGGCATTCCCCCGGACCCCAAAGAGATGGCACAAGCCCAGCAGTTCTTCAACCTTGGCATCTCTGCATGACACTGGCAAAAAACATACAAAATTAACCTTTGTTGATCAAACCCTTATCAAAATGATATCCAGCTATTAAAAATTCCAAAAAAATATAAATAATTGCGAATGGATAAAATAAATCCATATATAAAAGTTCTCTTTTGGGTTTTTGCTACCAAGTGATTACCTAATCTCATTACTGACAGTGACACTTCTATCTTGGCAGAGTCCTGCAGAGCCTGATGAAACAGGTACCACAGCTGTGCATAAAGCCGCAGCCAATGGACATTTGGATATCCTCAAGTTGTTGGTGCAGAATGGTGGAGATGTCAACAAACAGGACATCACTGGATACTCCCCTCTCCACTCGGCGGCAAGAAATGGGCATCTGGGGTGTGTCAAGTACCTTGTGGACCTGGGTGTCAATGTCAAGTGCCTGTCCAAAAAAGGGAACACAGCTCTCTCCGTGGCCAAGACAAACTCACATAAAAAAGTTGCAGAATATCTCAGCACCTGTAGTAAGTTCACAAAGATTTCCATGACCGTACACATTCCCAACCAGCCCCTTCCAGGGGAGGGTCTCTGAAACTAACACTTTAAAAGAAAACTAAACTTGAGTGATGCATGGCCTCAATGTTTGCACTTGACCCGAGACTGATGCTTGATCATAAACATAAGGCCACAACAAGCAAAGAGTCACCATTTCTTTGGGGCGAAATTGCCCTTGTCATTTAAAATTTTGTTGAAGCAATTAGGATGATTACAGTGATTCACTGTCCACAAGTAGAACCGCATATTTTTTTTCTGGATGCTTAAAAATTGCCTTGAATGCTTTTTCTTAAAAAAACAAGTGGCAGAGTAAAAAACAAAAGCACTGAAGGCAGAAGAACCTTGAAGCTTCCAGCCACTAGTGCTCGGTTGCTTCAAGGTTCTCTCCTGCCTTGAGCCCTCTGTTTACTTTGTTTAAAAACAATTAAAGTCTAAAACATACAGAAAAAAATTATACTGGTCGACAAGTCTAACACTGTCTGCTGTGAGTGGGATAGTGCTCTCAAGGCATTCATAAATTATAAGAGATGAGAATGGAAACTATAAATTTCACGAAATTGAAGCCAACAAAACTGACCTAAATTTATCTCAGAACTCGTTTGGATATCAAACAAACTCAGAAATGTTTGCTGATGATTGCTCACTTTCAAGTGATCAAGAAGGCTAGTATTTAATAATAGAAAACTGTTGTTCAGACTGTGGTTTAAATGTTGCCTCTCCTGAAGGTTTTTATGAGGAAGACCCATCCTCAAGAAATACACAAATGACATTTTTGTAGGGGAGGGTATACCTAGTAAATACATTATTTGAGAACTGTATCTCTTAGAATCTCTGAGTAACTTAATGCAAGATCGTCAGTGTATTAATTACTGTGTACAAATTAAATTATACAAATACAGTGTGTCATAGGTGTAATTGAAATTGTTTTCTTTTTTCAGACAGGGAAAAGTTCGCCTGGGAAGTTGAGTAGCACACCAATATGCACCTTTCAACTGTAAATAGCTCTCAGTAGACAACTGTGCAATAGAGACAAACACTTTCATTGCAAAAGTGAGGATCAGTCAAAAGACATATATTTATTATCCTTATTTATACATAGGTCACTTTCAAATAGCTTTCTGACAAGGAAATATTAATATATACAAAAGGTATTCAAGGCTTTTCCCTGTTTTAAGAGAAGATGAAATTTATATCAAGGCTGCATTAGTTTAGTATTGTGCAACTGTGGCAGCAGCAAATGTGTAAGAATGCTCATATACAAAGGCGATGGGGAGTTGAGCTGGTAACTTCAAATTTTAGTATTATTTGCTACTTAGGTTGAAATTTTTCTTGTTTTTTATAGATTGTACTGAGATTTTGGCTCAATTTGTTTTTGGTTTTGTCATGGGTAATTCATTTGGTTTAAGAAACTATCAAAAGATTTCTCCACTTCCAGTTGCTTTTAAATCTTGTAACCTCTCCCACAAAGGGCCACCCAGCTCTTCAATTGAATACCAATAAATAGGCACATTGTACTAGCCTCCTTTTAAAATCATTTTAGTTGAATGGCCAATAACGGTTAAAAGTACAGGAAATATATATCTGCTAACCTAGACTTGACGTAACTGTTTACTAAGATCTGATGGTTCACCCCTTATATGGATAAGGGCTTGGTGGCCACACTTGCTAGCTACAATATCTTTATTTACACTCAATAAAAATAAGGATTAACTAAAATTTCAAACTATATACAAGAATTGCTTGAAGATTTTAAAAAAACTGGATATATGGTATACAAAACTTGCAGATTTACATTGATGAAATAAACTGTGCATATATTAGTAAGAATATGTACTTACAGAAAAGAAGCTTAGAAATGTTCTGCTCTTTTTGTACAGAAACAGGGAAAAGGGTATGTTAATGGCTTGAACTGGTTGGACTGGATTGCTGTACCCTGTTCCACTACATTAATTTTTCGCAAAAATGGATGATTCAGATGATTTATGATAAATTTCCCTACCCATCCCTTAGATTCAATATTTTTTACTCTTTCGCTTAATAAATTGTTACATAGTATACACCTGGGTCAGGTTGTACAAAGAGTGGATAACTCTATTCAGCGGATAAATCCCTATCCAGTGGATAAATTCGGTGCATTTTCCAATCAAAATCAAGAACGCGTCAACTTTATCCGCTGGATAGTGATTTATCTGCCGAATAAAGTTTTCCACTCTTCGTATAACCGGACCCAGCGTTTTAAATAGTAACAAAAGCCTGCAGTCCAACTCCTTTAAAGCTTGTTTCTCTCTCACAGCAGCCTACTTCCAGCCTTTTCACTGGTACCTTATATACATGTTTTGCAACTTTTAGTAATGAACAGGCACAGGACAGTAATGAAATACCTACTACAAAGTCTGTTGAAAACATGGGATTAAAAGTGGCTCATGCATACAGAAAATAAGGTTCCTTGATCTGCTAATTCCATATTGAATAGCAATACAATGTTACAGCCATATGTTTAGTTCTCATGATTTGTCAGGATGTCATGATCTCTTCACACCAGTGTTTGCTGCAACAAGAACCAAGAAAATATCAATGTCAATTTGAGGAAGGACCAAACATTTTGCTTCAACACAGTCTTCCAGGAAAACATCTGTTCTCATGCAATATATACCACAATAAACTTGGTTACAGTTCAGCGCAGGATGACTCATACAGGATCATGGCTCGTGGTTTTAGAACCATTGGAATATACAAATGAAACAATGACCTGCCAAAAATGTACTGGGTTGAAACCAATTTATAAAAAAAAATCCACATGAAACGTTTCTGTGCGAATCAAAAGTCCCGATTTCTCAGACACAGGGTTCGTACGCCTTCAGAAATTATTCAAAAATCCAGGGTTTTCCAGGGCTGTTTTATAGTTTTTTCAAGGGCTTTTCCAGGGCTCTTGAGGCCCAAAATGAAAATAACATTCACATCAAATTGTTTAAAACAACATTTTTGTAAGTAAAAAGAGTTAATGTAATCATTGTAAAGCAACAACATGCTTCAAGTGCATCATTTCAATACTAAGCAGTGGTTTCCACTCGATTGTTACTTGTAATGAAATCAACAAAATGCACCATTTCGGGAATTTATTTTTTCAATAAAGTTCTGTGAGATTTTTTAGGACTTAGTAACAAAAATTCCAGGGCTTCAAATATTTTCCAGGGTTCTCCAGGAGTTCCAGGGCCCGTACAAACCCTGCGTGATAAATTTAGAAAAGTTCAAGCTTTGTGACAGTTTAGGTATTGCAAATGGATAACAGATCGTTAACTGGTAAAAAAAAATGTGGTACCAAGCAAACTTTCTTTTATTTACAAACTAAAAGTTGAAATTCTTTTTATCTTGAGTTTTAACTTATTGTTTACCGAAAGATTAAAGTTTCTTTTCTTCGCCAGTGGAATAACTCGCCACTTACTACTAAACGTTTTTCAGCCTCACTTTCTTAAAGTAAAGGACGTTCTTAGCTCTACATGTACCTGGGCGAACAGTTTACAGTTGCTACTTCAGTACTGAGAGTTAAGTGATCTCCTTCCAAGGTGCATCACTTACCATTACTAATTTCTGAAAGGGGTGCGTTCTCCTTCCTAGTGGAATGGCTGAAGGCCTTTCGGGGATCAAACCGTTTTTTGCCTGCTCCTTCGTATTTTTCATCCATTTTCTTTGTGTTTCTTTTCAGCTTTTCACACAACTCCGTCAGTCTTTGAACCTCCTGTAAAGAAAAATCCAGTCAGCTGAAAACTAAAGGACGATAACTTATGGACTTTCTCAACTGAAATTCTTCGCCAAGTCACTTCATCCGATCTAGTACTCCCGGTGTGAAGGGCTTTTTAACTCTTGGAGTGCGCCAAATTTACAGGAGGATTTTTCTTCCTAGGGCGTGATTCACGCTCAACTGTGCTCTGTTTGGTGAGAAGCAAGATTGGTTTTGTGCACGTCAATCTAGAACTTTTTGAATCAAAGCGATGTAGAACTTATAGTCGAAGGTTTTGAACTTGTTGGCGTTGTTCAAAGTTTGCTTTTTTTCATGGAACTTGAGAAAGTTGTAGTTAAAGCAGGTGGAGGAACGCTGAATTAGCATTCAAGCAACTTAAGAAATTAACTTCAAGAAATTAGCTAAACGAGTTTCGCGTTTCTGTGTGGGCACAACTATCGTTTTCAACCGTTACAGTGGTTCGACAGCAAACATGAGCCGATGATGCCGTTAGAGCACCCGTTTATCACCGCTAATTAACGAAAATAGAATTTAAAAAATTTGTTCAGTTTGTGTCTCCAGCCTGGACAGTAACCCTTTAGCCAATAGACATGACAACGAGATCCCAAAGATAAACCATCTAATACAATAAATATTCACAATAAAACTGATAACTGTTGTGCGAATGACGTACAACATCAAATCATCAACGACCAGAACTTACAGATTTCAGACCGGTGTTCTCCTCTTTCAACAGCTGCACATGGTGGATTTTTTGTTTATGATTTTGATGTCCTAACAGCTTTGCATATTGTAGACCAAGCTTGGCAACCTGTAACGAAGAATCACACCGTTATCACAACCTTATCCTTTGTGAAGTCACCATATTTGTTTGATGAAACTCTTTACTTCGGTCTCGAATGTGTCTTAACCACATGGTTATATATTGTTTTCTTATGCAATTACGTTGAAATCTCTTTCTTAACTAAAACTAGTTTGAGTACTTTTAGCTTACTTTCTCTTTCCTCGAAGTTTCTGCTTTTCGTAGCGTCACTTCTCTCATACGCACGGATTCACGGGAGGGGCCAGAACCCTTCCCCCCCCCTTTCTAGAGAGTTTTACAAAAAAATCATACGAATAACACTGAAACGAACGTTCAAAAACCGTTTTCCGGCCCCCTCTTTCCCGAATTGGGGTCCCGGTCCTCAATTTCTAAACTTTCTGGATCCGTCCCTGCATACCGCAAATTGTATCTTATACAAGCGGTGTAGCACCAATCAATGTAAATCTCCGTAAAAGACAAGGGGTTGTTATCTGATCGAAAACAAAAGAAACAGAAAAAAAATTGTCAGATGCCTGGTGGTGAGGCAACAAGCTTTTGTGCTCATTCCTGGAAACAAACGCCTCAAACAATCAAATGAGTCGAGGCGACAAGAAACAAAACAGTTGAAATTACTATTGTGTCAAGAATAAAAGCTTTATGTGAAAAAGGATAAACTACAAGGACGACAGTCTATGAGAGAAAAATTGCCTTTGCTAAACTTATGTCAATCATAACCAAAAAAGGCCAAATGACAAACGGTTGTTTTTACTTCCCAGGTTTTGGGGAAGACTAATAATAGCCCAGCCTGCCAAAAATTGACAATATTTCCAAAAGTTCCGCCCTGAAGAAAAGGTAAATTGTCAATCCCCAGCCGTTGCCTGCATCCCTTAACCCCCTCCCATCTAGTAGTGATTTACACTCTTTCTTTATAAGAACGTCGGGATATCAGCCTCGAATGCTCTTAAACATGTTCTTTCACTTTATATCGTATCAAATTTAAAAATACAGTGTATCTGCGAACTTTAGTCAAGAAGCCCACCGAAAAGAAAATTCTTCAATAACACTATGAATTATTTGCAATAGGTTATCATCATAAATAAATGTTTTTCACCTTTTTCTCAGTCTCTGCATGTTCTTTTAAAATATGTTCTTAAACTTCTGGCGATTTTCAGCTTCATGTTCTTATAAAAGAGGGTGTACATTCACAAGTACAC
>JAOBRG010054005.1:0-21718 GCA_027574985.1 Umimayanthus nakama | reverse complement strand
AATTCTCGATTTTGTACCAGAATGCACCGCAAATCATTCGACCAGAATGCACCGCAAATCATTCGACCAGAATGCACTGCAAATCATTCGACCAGAATGCACTGCAAAAAATCATTCGACCAGAATGCACTGCAAATAAGTCGACCAGAATGCACCTCTTCGGAACACGAGGAGGCAGTCGGATGGAAAGTGTTTGTGGAAGGTGAGGTTTTTGCAGTTTTTGTCGTTCGCTATTTTTGCTGTTTGTATAATTTGGAAGATTATTGATGCTTGTTCATTGTTGCGTTGTGTTTAACTTTGGATCATTCCGCTGATTTTAAAAACAGATCGAGAATATATTCAAACTGTGGCTGTTTCGAGTGCGACGTGAGGTGAGTCTGACTGTCAGTTTCGCTCAGATTTTTGGCTTATTATAGAACAATCTGCTGAATTAATTCTTATTCAAATTTGCCCTGGGTTTTGGATTTTGATAATACCACTATCTAGTAATGCTATTGTCTTTTTTCGAACAATGCTTCTTTTAAAAAACCCCTTAACTTTTAATACCGCAAATTCATTGTGTTTTTAATGTCACGGTCAACTAGATCAATACTCATACTGAAACTTGGTGTTACCTCGTTTCTGTAATATAAGGCCTATTTTCGTGAAATAAAAGATTTTATTCGGCTAAAATGTAGCAATAAAGAGCACAAAATTAACGATGAGTACAGGATTAACGATTTTAAGTGCAGGATGGCATGGATGGAAGTGGATTGCGAATCAACAAGCGACGTCAAGTTTAGCTAGAAATACAGATATTTTGGTTTCGTACTTTCAACCTTGCGCTTTTTTGTTGAAATTGTCTTTACTGTATCGTTAAAACTGTAACTTTTTGGTTGTATTTGAAGTTTTCTATTTCAACAATCGTTCTTGTCAGTAAAACTGCCATGAGGTATGAGTAAAACTGCTGTGCCCATGTGAGGTCGGACGGGCCCATAGTTACACGAGTTCGGTCAGCAGCAACTAACATATAGTCCAGTTTATAATAATATACTCCAGTTTATATATATACAATTAATTTAGCAAATTAAATAGTTAATACAGTGGCAATGCATAGGACTAAATACTTGTTCCTTTTAACTTTTTGTTTAGTTTTGTTTGTTTTCTGTTTTAGTTTAATTTTTTAAGGTAAAATTATTTTTTTAAGTTTGAAAGTTTGTCTGCATGTTTCCCTACGATGATTTTGAGTTTTACCACAAAATCTACTTCATATATAAATTCAGCCTCCACCTTTTACTCTGAATTTTTACTTTGTGTTCCCAGTCGAAATTAACACTGTAACTACCCTATGTTTTTTGCAGAAATCATTTTGCTGACACATACATTGCTTACACTGGTGTGTTGAACACACCTCGTTTTTTCATTGGTTTTGTAAATACACCTCGTTTTATTGGCATGCATTTGTGCATGCCTCGTTTACATTCTGTTTTCAGTTTTTACAACAGTTGAAATCATTCTTATACTGGCAGTTGTATAACACATTTCAAATTTCTTGCAGATTTCGCACAAGTTATTACTTTCTAAACAAGCTTCTGTGAAAGTAAGTGACAATGGGTAATTCTCTTATGCAGTATAGATTAGTAATAGGAGGGCATTTCATATATTTGAAAGCTCGAGAATATAGAGAATGTTTCAAAGGAAAATTCTGGAGCTCTTTAGTCTTACTGTTTTACATGCAGGCAATATATTTACCTGTTTTAAAAACAGTTATTCAACACTATGATCTCATGAGATTCAATCGTCTATGGCTTACACAAATATATTTGTACCAATTTTACATTCCTGATTTGATTCGGTTGGCTAATGATGTTGAAAGCAACCCAGGGCCCAATATCAATCACTCTGCACCCTGCCTTTTTATTCCTTGTAATGAAAGTTCACAGTCGGTTATGTGTTCAGTCTTGAATCTTCCATTAGTTGTAAAACATGATTTAAAACCTTCTAAGAAACTTGGGCAACCATCAAAACTCATGCAGATATTAGGTGATGGCAATTGTTTGTTTCGAGCATTTTCCTATGTCATAACTGGAAGGCAAACATACCACAGTAAAATAAGAGGGCAGATTATAAGTCACATGAGAGATATTGAGAGTTTTTTACTCCCACACTTGAACACTCCATTAAAGGTTAATTACCTAGCTAAGACTAAGATGGCTTGCAATGGCGTTTGGGGAACTGACGTTGAAATTTTGACTGCTGCTTCTATGTTATCTGCTGATATTTTCGTTTACACTAAGTTTGGTAATACTTACAAATGGCAAAGATTTTGAAGAACTATGCTCAATGGCAAAGGACCTGAAAATGATTTCTCGATATACTTAAACCACACAAATGGAATTCATTACGATGTAGTACTAGATGTTTCTTCAGTTGAATCAACACAACAGATTCCTCAAAGTTCCTTGTCGAATGACATGAGCAGTTTTGCAGGAAAAAAGAAAAATACCAGAAAAAGAAAATTTGAAAACATACAGGATCATAACAACCTCTTCACTAAGAACTGTACTAAAAAGCAGAATTCAAAAGGGAGAAATAGAACAGAACGAGAAGGTAAATTTTCCAAAAAACCAAGACTAATGGATGATCAAATACCAGAAAAAGCATCTGTTTCAAGAGTAAATGAATTAAACTCCACCACCAAAGTGTCTTTTGCAGAGTCAGACAGAGCAAGTAATTCTTCGTTTTTTCCTTTTGGTGAAGGCTCACAACTGATAATGTGTTCAGTCACGAATCTTCCATTAGTTGTAAAACATGATTTAAAACCCTCAAAAAAACTTGGGCAACCATCAAAACTGTTACAGATATTAGGTGATGGCAATTGTTTGTTTCGAGCATTTTCCTATGTCATAACTGGAAGGCAAACATACCACAGTAAAATAAGAGGGAAGATTATAAGTCACATGAAAGATATTGAGAGTTTTTTACTCCCACACTTGAACACTCCATTAAATGATTACCTAGCTAAGACTAAGATGGCTTGCAATGGCGTTTGGGGAACTGACATTGAAATTTTGACTGCTGCTTCTATGTTATCTGCTGATATTTTTGTTTACACTAAGTTTGGTAATACTTACAAATGGCAAAGATTTTGAAGAACTATGCTCAATGGCAAAGGACCTGAAAATGATTTCTCAATATACTTGAACCACACAAATGGAGTTCACTACGATGTAGTACTAGATGTTTCTTCAGTTGAATCAACACAACAGACTCCCCAGAGTTCCTTCTCAGATAACTTGTGCAGTTTTGAAATGAAAAAGAAAACAAAAACTGCTGAGAAGTTGCACACTATGGAAGGTCAAAGAAAGCGAAAACTTGGTACTAACATGTCTATGCCACAAAAATGCGTAAACAAAACTGCAAAAACAATTACATGTAAGAAAAAAATGAAGAAAACTTCTTCACAGAGAAAAATTAAGGCATTTGACAAATTGACATCAAGACATTTGATAAATTTTCACAAATCTTCGGATTACACCATTTATCAGTGTAAAATATGTTGCGAAGCTTGGCCACAACACACTAAGAAAAGGAAAAACATATTTTCAAAATATGTATGTACCACCTGTTTGAGAGACAAGCAAAACCCAAAAAAATTTTCTAAAGAAAATTTTATGATACCTTCTCCAGTTCCAAATCAATTACAAGGGCTAACCCAGACAGAAGAAATGTTGATAGCTAGAGCTTTACCATTAATAAGAGTTTATATTAAACCTGGTGGACAAAGAGGTTATTCAGGGCATTGTATTAATTTGCCTCAAAATGTTAATGAACTAGCAAATTCATTACCTCGATACCCTAAGGATGTTCCTTTTATTATTGTTAGCATGAGGGGAAAAGACAACACTTGTAAAGAAGCCGTTGTGAGAAGACAGAAAATTGATAATGCATTACAGTGGTTAAGACTACATCATCCTTTATACAAAGACATTGAAATTGATCAATGTGCTTTAAATTCTCTACCTGAGAATGGTACTCCGTTGGATATTCCAATACTTGAAACAAATAGTGACGACACTTTAGACAAAGACAAAGATTATGACTCTTTTGCTGATGAGTTAGAAACTGATTCAGATGTGGTGTATAATAAGCACACTGAAACTAGCAGTTACCTTTCCGCAGACCACAATGAAAAACAAGAAAAAGAGGCAATTCAAGATGAAATAGCTGAAAAGACTCTGAACTGGCCAACTGTTCAAAATGAACCACTCAATGAATATACAACCTCTTATTTAGCGACAATGGCATTTCCAACATTATTTCCTGATGGAAAAGGTGATCCAACTGCTGCCACTTTAATCAGAGACGGGCCTTTCCAAAATAGAATTAAACATCTATTGAAGTTTGGGGAATGGTTGGATGGTCGATGGGTTTATCGTTTTGCTAAGCATCCTCGTTTTTCCTACTGGGCACTTAATATGATTCAAAGGAAGCGTGTTTTGCAGCAAAGCTCTATCTTCATCAAACAGAACCCTGGCGACTCGCATTTTACAATTGACCAATTGCGTGAAATGGCATCAGGCAACAGTTCCACACTTTTTATGGCAAAGCTTTCTCGATATGTAGCTAACATTGTTGGTAGTAATGCATATTGGCATAAACTAAGGGAAGGATTGAAATCAATCATAAACACTAAAGGTGTTCCAACTATCTTTTTTACCTTTTCCTCAGCTGATATGCATTGGCCTGAATTGCACTCAATGTTTTCAAATAATTTAGCTAATTGCACCAGTGAGGAAAGAAGACAAAATGTGATAGACAATCCTCACATTGTTGATTGGTTTTTTAACCAACGTTTACAAAGTTTCATTAGACATTGGTTGTATGATACACTTGGGGCTACATGGCACTGGTACAGATACGAGTTTCAAGCTAGAGGTAGCATCCATTGTCATGGGACAGCTAAATTAAATAATGATCCTGGACTTTGTGAGCTTACAGAAATAGCATTAAAAGGATTCTTAGCTGAAAAAAAGTTACAACAAATGTCATCTGATAAAAACCACGAAGCTCTACAAGATATTGAAAACGGCAGGCTTGCAACCAAAAAAGTTTGTGATTATGTTGACTCTTTACTCTCAACTTGGAATCCACAACTACCTTGTGAATCTAACTGGGTAAAACCAAGTGTTCATCCATGTAAACAATGCTATTTAGAACTGTCACATGATGCTTACGACAATGACTATGCAAACCTTGTAAACACTGTACAGCGCCACACACATTGCAGTACTAACTATTGTCTAAAACACAAACCAAATGAGTCTGATCTCAAGTGTCGGTTCAATTTTCCTTTCAATCTTTGTGATAAAACCAGATTAGAATTTGAAAAAATCAACACAAAAGACAAATCAGTGCAATACAGGGCTAAAATCGTCACAAAAAGAAATGATGCTAGATTGAACAACCACCAACGTCTTCAGCTTCAGGGATGGAGAGCAAATTGTGACATTCAAATTATAATTGATCATCATGCCTGTGTAGAATATCTTGCAAAATATGCTGCTAAGGGTGAACCAAAATCACAGCAAGTAAAAGACATCTTTAATTCTGTGATTAAAAGCTTGGGTGTCCATAACAGCTCCAGCAAAACAGTAAAGCAACTCATGATGAAAACTCTGGGAGAAAGAGATTTTAGTGCTCAAGAAACCATGCATCATTTGCTGTCACTGAAATTGCACAGTACTACGTTCAGTGTGACGTCTTTTAGTTTAAGTGGTTCTCGTAGACTTAAAAAATCAGCTAACATCAGTGGAGCTTGTACATCCGATTCTTTTCTTGATGTGTATGCCAAGCGTAGTGTCTTCAAAAATGATTTTCCTGACATAATGAACACAAATTTTGTAGAATTTGCAACACTTTACAAACTTACTAGAGGTAAACTTGAAAAGCATTCAGACAAAATTGTTCCAAATATATATCCGACGTACTCCCCCAATCCTGCAGGACAATTTTACAGTTTGTACTGCAAGTTTCAACTTTTGAGATATAAGCCATGGGAAAATTCTCCAAATGATGCCTGGGGTACCACTGAGCCCAACGATCAAACTTTCGTAACTGAGTGGCATAACTTTCTTCATACTCCATATGCCCAAAATCATGTTCAAAACTGGTCTGAAAAGCTTTCAAATATATTAGAAAATATCCAGCTTCCAATTTACAATGATCAAACTAATACTGAAGAGCAACAAAAAGAAGAATGGATGATTTTATCTGACTATTTCAACTTGGGTAGTCAATAATATACAGATCCTGTGGCACATTCATCACACAATTGGTGCTTGGACTCGAAAAAGTACACTGTTCAACAAATTGGTGAAATGTCAGGTTGGATTAATACATCGAAAGAAAACTTTGAACAACCTTCTTTTCAACCAGAAGTGATCAACTTGAGTTCTTTCAGTCAAATGCAAAAGCTTGCGTATGATATAATTGTAAGACATTCTCAAAACACAAGTAAAAAAGAACCACTACTTCTTGTAGTTAATGGTGTTGCAGGGACAGGCAAAAGTTATTTCATAAATGTTGCAAGAGCTCACCTTCAACATAATTGTGTAATAACTGCAACAACTGGTAAGGCTGCCTACAACATAGGTGGAGTTACAATTCATTCACTGCTTAAACTCCCGATCACACAACTGTTTGAAAAAGATCTTTCTGGTCAAGCCCTGCAGAATTTACAAAGCAAGCTTTTGGATGTTCATTATATTTTTATCGATGACTACTCAATGCTTGGACAGAGAACACTTGGATGGATTGATAGGCGGTGTAGACAATCATCTGGTGCCAAAGAGAGGTTGTTTGGAGGAAAATCAATCATATTGATTGGTGATCCAGCTCAATTACAGCCAGTGTGTGATAAACCATTGTACCACCCCAAACCATCTAATCCAATTGGAGAGCAAGGCTATTTTGCTTATATGATGTTTAATATGGTAGTCACATTATCTGTTAATCAAAGAGTTACAGGCTCGGATGCAGAGCAAACAGTATTTAGAGATTTGCTTTTTCGTTTGCGCAATGGTGACACTACTGAAGAGGACTGGAAAATAATATTGACAAGGCAGCCACAGTGTGCTACTAATCAAGACCAGTTTAAATCAGCCACACGATTGTTTTATACTAACCAAGAAGTTGCTGAATTCAATTATGACTCACTGTTGAAACTCAAGCAGCCAATTGCAAAAATTGATGCAAAACACTCCAGTTCAAAAGCAGCCAAAATTGACCCTCAAGATATGAATGGATTAGAACCAACTTTGTTCATTTCAAAGGGTGCTCGTGTTATGCTCACAATGAATTTATGGCCATCGGTGGGTCTTTGCAATGGTGCAACTGGTAAAGTAGTAGACATCATTTATAACACATCTTGTAAACCTCCAGATCTGCCTGTGGCTGTTACTGTTGCATTTGATGATTACATTGGTCCTTCAATATCCAAGGAAACACCCTCTTTAGTACCCATAACTCCTGTTACTGTTTCTATTTACTCTGACAACTCGATACATGAAAGGCAACAGTTACCACTTAAACTTGCATGGGCCTTAACTATCCATAAGAGTCAAGGTTTAACACTACCTAAAGCATGGGTAAATATTGGAAAGTCAGAACAAACATTAGGAATAACATATGTAGCCTTGAGTAGGGTAAAACAGTTGTCTTCTCTTGTTGTAGAACCTATGACATTTGATAGACTAAAAAGTATTAAAAATTCCAAGAACCTTGGGTACAGACAAAAAGAAGAACTTAGGTTGAAAAAAATTTCAGCAAGAACTAAAAGTTACTTTTGTCAACAATGATAATAGGAAAACTATCTTTCTTCCCCTTCATTCTTTTGAGTAATTGCTGCATTTCTTATTTTTTCCTTAGGTTAAAAGTATGGATCATTCCAGTGGTGAGTTATTACAGCCTATTTACTCCTCTGTGTACATGTAAATACACATTTAACTGGCCAAACACTGTAGAGTAGGTAAACGTTTAAATTAACTTGTTTTTTTTAGTTAACTTTAAATGTTGCATAATAATTTGGATTATACAATCTTTCCTCTTGACAGAACTATCCAATGGCATAAGTGTTTGTAATTTGAATAATTAAGCTTCACTAATGGACATGTTTATTGATTTATGTGCTACTGGTTTCTCATAGTAAATTCGTCCAAAAATGCAATACAATAGTCGATTTTTCCATGCTTTTGTTTGCTGGTCTAATATGCAACAAACCCTGTTTTGCAACTTATCACTCAACTATCTATGTCAACATTTGCTTTCTTTTTTCAGCAGATGGCATCGTTGGATATTTGCACCAACTGTCACCCATAAAGACAAGCCAGAATAAAAACCAATATTTTGACTTGAAATTTCAGACGAAAAATACAGTTTATCGCACTGTGTGTTTTTCGCCAGAAAAACACCCTCTACTCAAGCGAAAGCTTGAGTCTGCCTCCCCGGTAAAGCTGGAAAGATACCAGCTTAAGAAGAATGACAAGACTGGAGAAGAAGAAGTACTTATTAATAAGAGAACTAGGATTGAGGAACCAGTCGAAAACGAAACAGACTTCGACTACCGACCAGTTTCATCTGATCAGGCGATTGCAAAAGACAGCACAGTGGAAGAAATCCTGGCTGGAAATGCAAACATTTTGGTGAATATTGCTGGTCGCATAACATGTAATGGTGTGTCCGAGACCCTCAGTTTTAAAGGAAAGACCCTAAGCAAGCAAGAAGCGGTCTTCACTGACAACTCTTCATCTATGCGTCTAGTGCTGTGGGAAAATGATATTAAAAAAGTTGAGTCTCGCCAATGTTACAACATCAGAAACATTATTGTAAAAAACTATGATGGAGCAAACTATTTGACCTTCACAAAACACACAACAATGGAAAGGGCACAACTGGACATTACCAGAGATGATAAAGATACAAGTACTGAACATCAGTTGAAAGTGCAATTTCCACCGGATGGAATAAATTACGTACAACAATACTTGAGCTGCAACAAATGTCGTTCAAAGCTCTCTGACAATGGAAAGAAAGTTCTCAAGTGCTCAGAATGTGGTCTTTCACAACTGAAATCAAAATGCCAATCAAAAGTTGTTGCAAACATTTACTACATAAATGAGAAAAATGAAACCATGTCATTAAACATATTTGATGACATCATTAAGCAGCTTTTTCAAGCATGCCAGCAACAGGGTGAAACCGAAAAGGAATTTACAGAATTGGACGAGGACGATGTGACAGCAATGTTACTAACTGTTAATGCTACAGTTGTTTTCAACGAAAAGAAAAATGCTGTTAAAGTGGTTTAACATGGCAAGCAACACTACTAAAATAAACAGTTGAAAACTTTGCTGTAAAATGACATTGTTCAACAGTGCAAAGAAATAGTATTTCATTGAAAAGGGACATTGAACTTTTTTTAAAAACATGCCTTTTTAATTAGTTCCTGTTACTGATGCTCTAATTAAGATTAACCCTTTCAGCCAAAGCCAGTTTATCAGTATGTAAATTCTCCTTACATCATAAACACAAATTAATTAAGTTTTTTGGCAATCAGAAATGAGCATACACAGCAATTTATCTGAGATTAAAAACAAAATGCTCCCAACCTGTTAGTAAGGAAACTAGAAACAGTTTGGGAGAAATGAGCTATTGATCGAACATGTGTTTGTGGCTGAGAGGGTTGAGGGTTTTGTTCCTGTTTGAATGTAAATTCCCCATTTTTTATTGATGCTCTTTGAATAAGTAGCAACATGTTAAAACGACTTTGAATTTTTTTCACAATAGTCCAATAGTTTTGTTTGTGAAGACCATTGAACTTGCTTAATCAAAAGCAAATGTTTTTCAAATTGTTGCTGTTAAGACGTTACATTGTGAATGAGCTGTTGTTAGTACTTTTGTTGTTGTTACTTTTAACTAAATGTTAAATAATTTAACTGACAGCTGTTTAGGTTTTATGCACTTTATTTAGAGTTTGTAACTGCATATTCCTTAAAAATATATTTGTGGAGTATAATATGTGTTCTGTTTTCTATAGTAACGAATGAATTATGGTAATACCTTCAAACCTTGCAAACAAAAACATCTTGTTGCCATGTTTCACTTCCATTCCTATCCTGCAAAACGTACCTATGTTTGTTCTGTACTCTAACGGTAACCAGTGCTAACCTATAACACTGATAAGCGCAGCAATATGTATCTGTAGATATACTAGTTTAGAGCTTCAGTAAAGAGGAAAGTATACCTGTTTATTGTTCTTTCATTTTCAGATTTTAGCGTATAAATTTCTGGGTAAAATGTAGTCAAACAAATCTCAAAAGTTGCTTAACTAGAATTTTGTAAATAGTTTGACAAACTAAACTTTGGTTTTGTTTTGGTCTTCGCTGATTTCGACTGATTTATTCATTGTTGTTTTATACTATTTAAAACTATAAACAAACAAAAAATAAAATAGACTGAGTAGTGCAAAAAAGCTTAAAAATTATAAATAGTACTTAGCTATAAGCTAAGGTTTATGCTTGAGTATGAGAATAAAGCCGAGAAACCTATGTTGTAATTTGACTTCTGAGAAACATGTATATTGTTATAAATATGACTTTACGGATGTGAACAACTCTTGGCGACTCACCCGACCGCACCATCGTTCGATATGGGTTTCGACGGAGCAGTGACGACGGCAATTATCATTTTGGCGGAAGTATTTCCGTAATCGACTTGTAAAAGTTCGTAAAGTATTCGATTCCTTGCAACTTTGCATTGCTCATCGTCTTGTGCCTTGATGTCTCGCTCTTGAATGGCCGCGAGCATTCGAGTTTATCTTCAAGTTTAACGCTCGATTATATACTCAAACTGCATTGCACGTCGATAACCAAACGCTAAGTAATACTTCTTGGTACAGCTTTTGAGCTTCGTAAATGTTTTTCCTCTGTGATCTTGCTGTGTGCCTTCATGTGTCACTCTTTAAAGTGCTAAATCTAATAATACTTCTGACATGCAAATCTTCGTTTAATTGTTCGTGACCACTAATCAATGAAGACCAACTTGCTACACACGCCATAAGACCGCCACGAAACATGAAGGCGAGGCTCGGCCATAAGATCATACGTACCACCCAGGCGGTGTGCGTCACGAGATTCGACCAATCAGAGTCCGTTATTCAAACAATAGCTTCGCCGAAGGAAAAGCGAGTCTTTGCTATGGCAAGAGCTGTGAATATCGCTTGTATAACAGCGTTAGCGATTAGATTTTGGCAGATTTTTTCGATGGTAGTTTAGGTAAATGTTCTAACATGAGTTTTGCATTGTGTTTTTGTTAATCCGTTCCGCGACATTTGTTCTAAACCGGTTCTTCGTCGACGCCCACGTGTCACCCGCCATGTTTTTGTGAACTATGTTTTCACACGTTTCCACAGAGCTTTTGTCGCTCTCTTCTTCTCGTACTGGTCGTTCCGTTTGAACAGAAAGAAAGATTAGTTTCTGCTTGTCAAGAAAATCAGGGTCTACCCGGGTCTACCCCTCACCGTTTGCGAGCTGTTAGCGCTCCAATGCAGGCACATATAGCGGGATTACCGGTCATGAAGAGGTCTTCGATTTCAAGTGGGACGACTATTGGCAAAGCGAACTGGCGGGATTAAGGTGATTATTCGAAAGCAAACTAGCTTGTTTGGCTACAAGCCAGAAACGATATGTAAAATTGATGTTCAGTTGTTCAGTTGTAACTTCAGAATACCCGACCACTCTAGCTAATTTATAACTGCGCATTCCTCGTTCTAAAGAAACAGGTGCGCAGTAAATTTGAGAACAATGGTGGCCGGGTATTCTGAAGTTCCCCCCCAATTTTTTTTTTTTTAACATTCTGTTCGAATGTCCCGTATCTGCAAATCTATCATTCAATCCAAGTAGACTTGGTTTTCGTTGGATTTCTAATTTAGACATTTATTTTCTCTATCAAAGACAATCTATTTTGGTTGTTTTCGCAATGAGTAGCGCGAGCACTTTCTTTGCTCCTAATCACACCAACTCGTCTTTTGAGACGCTCTGATATCTGCAGTTGTTTCTGCCTTGCTCTAAAAATATTATTGTACACGATATTGACCACAGCCGATTCACAATCGATTAAATAAATTTGTAATGGAGCGCAGTAAATTTAAAGTAAAGCCGATGATCGCTCACACTGCCGTTTCCAAGCAAACTCAAGCAGGGCCGTCACAGAAAGCAGTCACAGCTGATGGGTGATCTTGTTGTCGAGTAGCAGTTTTAAATGAGTTTATTTAAATCTACCAATCTATGAACTCTTATGTCGTATTATTCTTTGTGTTATTCCGTGAAACCGGCGCATTTAGTTTTAAAATGTACAAATGAAATCATAACAAAAATTGAGGAAATCTTACATTCGTGCTGCGTGTGAAGTTCATATCAGTCATAGCAACCAACAGGACGCACAGCTGCCGCTAGTCCGTTGCAACTTTTAATGTTCGAATTTTCAATACAGTTATGAATTTTGAGGAATCGCAACAAAGATCTGATGCCCATTTGCACTCATCGTGGGACCGTCTCGGGTCAAACAAGTTCAAAATCATGAATATGAGCAAGCCAGACCGATGTTCACTCGTTCATGCCCAAATGCAAATGAGTCGTTTGACGAATTTTTCCATGATGCTTAGCGAGCCGTCAAAATCTCGTGACGCACACCGCCACCCAAAAAATCTATATCCTATCTGGCATTTGCGAGTAACCCCACAAGGCATTGCGAGTGAGACCACAGGGAGCCCTTCTGAATAGGATACGAGTTTATGTTCTGGTTGCAAATTCCTTGAATATTCGTTCTTCATTAGCTGCTAGCAAATCCATAATACAGTAGTGGCAAACCACAAATGCATTTCACAGCAAAAACGCGTGATCCATATGAGCATGAATCGTATCTCTAGTTTTGAAAACAATTTACAGGAGATTACATTTGCAAAGCACAAAACTTACAGAAAAAAGCGATTTCCAGCCACACTATATCAACTGTAAATTGCTAACAAATACATAACATATCTATGGCAGTCATCTCTTTACTGTAGCTCCCACATCTGAAAGGTCCCTTGTGGAGGAAAGACACGCTTAGTATGGAGTAACAGGTATCAACAAAACTTACCTAACACATATGTTATGTTCGTCTCTTTACTGTTGTTCCCACATCTGTTCCCTGCCACACATCTATAAGTTCCCTTGTGGTGGGACGATACACTTGGTATGACGTAACTAGTATTAACAGTTCTGTTCTGGAGAACTGATCCATCAGTGACGTTGATCCACGCTACGTAAGGTGCAGGGTCGCCTTCCACTGAACAACTCAGCTCAACTCGTTCACCAAACAAATATACCTGGCTTTCGGAGTGGGAACTAACCTTGGCAAAATCTGTTGATTTAACATTGAAATATACAGTGTATGTATGGTAAATGATCGCCTGCTGAAGGGCGTAGAAAGGCACACGTATTTTTCATAGCATGAAATGTAATAAACTAGACTTGGCTTCGAATTATGTAGCTAATTCAACTTTGTTTCTTGATTCCTTTAAATATAAGCTTAGAAACGATATGCCTGAACCGCATAGACTATACTATTGCAAATTAATGCAATGTCACAACGAACAGCTAACTCACAGTTGCAGGTTAACTCTGAAGAAAGTTCAGGTTAGTTTAGATATCCAGAACTAAGCAAAGCCACTTGTTGTTGCCGCAACAAAAACGTTCTAGTCGATATTTGAAAGAAACTTACACTGCACATCCAGTATGCTTGTAGAATCAACATCTTCCCCGACTACGTTGCTGGCCTTACAAGTGTAGTTTCCCTCATCGCTTCTCGTCAACAGGAAGATCGTATAGTTGGTAACACTGGTTGAATTCTGAAGAACCGGTCCACTTGCACTGATCCAGGCCACATAAGGATTCGGGTTACCAGTAGCTTTACAATAGAGGGTCACCTCGCTTCCTTCACACACTGAGTAAGGCACTCCTGTTACACTCTGGATAGTTGGCTTATCTGTGTTGAAAAAAGCAGTCTTACAAGTGCGATTGCAACATAATTTAGATCGCAACGTAGGTTGGAAGCTTCAATGGACTTTATACGAAACACGAAGAACAATTCATCAAGGGAAAATATCTGGTTGTTTTAAAAAACTCGCTGACTTAGGGAATCATGAACAGTAAGTGCTTTATTGAAGTTTAAAACCTTACAGTCTTACGGCTGTACTACGATAGACTTATACAATATAAACAATATAAGTAAAAGGCTACTTTGGCCAAAGAAAAAAAAACTAGATTATATACATGAGTTATTGAAGAGGAACTTAAAAATCAACATTACTTAAAATCATTGCCTGTAATGAAGGTGTTTCGGAATCTGTTCGCTTTTAATGTAACATTAAAATTATGCTTATTTATGAGGTTAACACTGCATTTTTTCTGAGATAGTAAAAATTTGTTGAGCTTGTTGCTTTCCTTATCGACCGCCTCCTTGAAAAGTGTGGTCGCCAAATGTTCCCTTTTCTCTTGGAAGGGACCACGAGTCCTGTTAGCTGAGCTCCTGCTGCCTTCAACCTGTAGCAAGTGTCATGAACAATCTAACCCCACAACCGCTATATCAAGAAAAGCAATTATCTATCGGGTATAATGCCAGAAAAATTAGCATGTGTATAAATCAGACTTACAATACACAATTATCTGTTATAGCAGTCTCTTTACTGTCGTTTCCACACCTGTTCCCAGCCACACATGTATAATTTCCCTTGTGGTAGAAGGACACACTTGGTATGACGTAACTGATATCAACAAAACTTACCTAACACATATGTTATGTTCGTTTCTTTACTGTCGTTCCCACATCTGTTCCCTGCCACACATCTATAAGTTCCCTTGTGGTGGGACGATACACTTGGTATGACGTAACTAGTATTAACAGTTCTGTTCTGCAGAACTGATCCATCAGTGACATTGATCCACGCTACGTAAGGTGGGGGGTCGCCTTCCACTGAACAATTCAGCTCCACTTTTTGATTTCTCACATATTCTCCACTTGGGGTAATAGACACAACTCTTGACGAAACTGAAAGAAGTTTTACACGTCTCATAAACACAAAAATGATGAGCGATACTAAAAATAATGATCAAGACAAACTCATCAGCGTTTTAAAGAGAAGAAAAAATAACATGTATTAGTATGTATAAGCTCCCGTGGTTGGGTGTTAATGAGTATTTAAAAAAAAGCTGGTTAACAGTTGCTCTTAAAAAAGTTTGTTTTCCTCAAACCTGCAAAAATAAATTGCTTTAAATACTGTTTCTCAATTCGAATAAGTCAACACTGGAACAATCTGCCAGCGAAAACCACTGAACTCACTGATCTAAACAACTTTTAAAGAACAATAAACTATTTCTTAGAAATATAATATAGTACGTATGTTTTATTGTTCTAATTTTTCACTATTTTGTGTTCAGAGTATGAGAGCGTGCGTGTTTCATTTTCTTTAAGAGAGTTTTAAAAACTTTAGTGTAACCATTAGAGATACATGTAGCACTTTTCTACCTTATACTCAATATGAAATTGTAAATTTGATCATGCAAATTTGAAGAAGCATGTACAGTATATATAACTTGTTAAACGATTTTCTGTTTTATATGGGGATTTCATTTTACGAGTCAGGCTGTGTTTTGTGAGCTTTAAGGCATGAAAAATACAACTTGACTCGTCAAAATAAATCCCCATATAAAACAGAACACCGTTTACACGGTATTTATTAAATTGCTTTTAGTGCAAAAAGTAAATTTAGAAAGAAAATCAGAAGCAACTTGAAAAAGTTAAGCGCGCAGTTAAATGGCTTCTTAATTTGTTGTAAACAACTCCCATAAAAGGGAAGATAAAGAAAGCCATGATAAACGGTGTTTCTTGAGCAATTAGACTGTCAGACATTCTTCCGTTATCAAGCTACAAAAACTAGCGGCTAAAATGAAATGGATTGAAAGTCCTAACTGTGTAAGGAATGCGGCAATCCGAGCTCGTGAAGTTCGAAGATCTTGAAACACGTGGTAATCCAAGGTCGAGAAGCTACGCCAGAAATTCGACAAACTCTAAAATCGCTGTAAGTAATGACAATTGAGTACACAAAAAACCTGATTTTAATGTTCGATAATTAAATGAGAGCCCCCAAAAAAACCTGCGGGAACAAACAAATCTCGATTTGCGGGAATGAATATATTTATTGAAATCCAGAATTGATTCAAGAAAAAAGTTGACAGGACAAATGTAAAACCATTTCTCAAGCTTAAGGTGCGATAAAACTGTTGATTCAAAATTTCTTTTAAGGTACTGGAATAACTGTAGGAAGCTCTTTTATTTTGGTTGATGTCGACTGATGTTTAATAAATGTACAGTTTGCAACCTCTGACGATCGGTGCTCGTTTTGTAGTACATGATTCTGAATTTCTGCGCTGTGTTTATGTATAATTTGGCTGACTTTGTTGTCGATTTGATTTGTTTTTCGTCTTGCTCCTTCCTCCATTTCTGGGCACAGTTCAGCCGGTCAAAGATATTCCTTTAAGATTTAAAGTACACAAAAGAACAGCAAATTAACCGTTTAAGGTTCTTGTCAACCGGTAAAACATTCGCTTCTGTTTCGTTCGTACGCCGACAGAAATGGCTGACGGGATTTTTTCCGTTTAATACGGCGATATAATAACACAGTATACGTCAAATAAGCCAGTTTCATAATCATGCGCAGTACGTAAAATCGGTTTGTTTGGCGGGCAACACGTCCTGTAAACACAGCAGATTCAAAGAATGAGTGGAGACATTTTTTAAAACATAATAGAAATATATCAATTAGAAAACACTTTGAACAACCCGTCATGTTTAGAGCACATGTGGCCCGCCAAATAAAACGCTTGTACCTACTGCGCATGTTTGTGAAACTGGCTTATTTAGCACATGCCGTCAAATGGCGGAACAATTTAGTTTTAACCTATGAGGTGAGTGCAAGGTCCGTACGGCAAGTTATGGACCGGGTTTTTTCCCTCCTCTTATGGCCCAAGCGCAAAGTGACCGGGTGATGAAACAAGGAGAAAAAAACGAGGATCCACAACTTGCCGTACGGACCGAGCAAACGAGGAAACGAGGCTAATTAGATGTTTTTTGCACGGCTTTGTCAATTATTATGTTGATTATTCCGGTTTTGAAAAGGTGATCAAGAGCTGGAGGTCACTACAGCTACTTACGATCCTGGAATTGACCAATCACAGCACGCGAAATCAGTCAGCCATATAATAAGGTATGGTTTTGTATGGTATTTTGTTCAAGGAAAAGTTCAGTTAAACTTACCCAGCTAAAGTATGGACGAAAGTGGAACAATTATTTAACATTAAACAAAGATAATCGGAATTAACTTCCTTGCTGCATTAAAACGACAATGTATATTGCTATACTTACCGAATACATGATCGATGCTGAAGCCCTTGCTCACTTTTCGACCAACTGTGTTGTTTGCTGAACAACTGTAGTTTCCTTCATTAGTTTTATCAACTTGGTTGATCGTGTAAGTTACACTGCTGCCGGTAGCACTAAGCAGTACTCGTCCATCCGTGTCATTAACCAGTTGAACATACGGAGTTGGATTGCCCTGGACGTTACAGGTTAGTTTCACAGGTTTTTCCGCACAAAATTCGTTGCTCCCTCCAAATGATGAAACTGATGCAGCAACTGCCACAAAAAGGAAACAAAAACTACAGTTGAACCAGTTATAACGAATCCTTATTCAATGAAGTCCCTGATATAACAAAACACCTGTTTGCTGCACGTAAAAACCAATGCAGTTCGTTTTGCGCGCCGCTATAAGTAAGAAACCACTCAGTTTACAAAGTAAATGTTTCATCCCCAACAAATGTTTGTTGTGATGTTCAATATGTAGAAAGTGTCAATAGACCTGATCGCGACTTTAACATCTTTAAAAAAATGCAGAAACAAGATATGTATATTTTACCACGATGGGGATAATATTACGTGATTTTTTTATGATCGAGTGAGCAGCGCAATTAGACAGTGATAGCTTTAATTGTTAAAATAATTTTACTTGTCTATGTTCAAAGTACTTGACAAAACTGAAATATCCAGACGAAACGCACAAAATCAATAAAACATTTCAAGGTTCCCTAGTCTTAAAACAATCTTGAGTATAAATTCGCAAGCATAGCACAAGACGGAGCAAGAATTTTGTCCATTTGGTTGCGAGACACATGTCGCGTTTCCGAAACAACGAAATCTCCTGAAACTTTTTACTTATGCCGGCATACTGTATACGATTGAGTTGTACTCATTTTAAGTGAATTACAAACCAACTGAAAGCACTATTTTTCGGTTTTGGATTTGACGAGTACGTAAAAATCGACCCGTTCAACTAGAGAAAAAAAAACACAGCTGGTGATTACAAACTTAAGAGAAAAACAGTTACTAGGCATTTCATACCATACAGCAACATCCTGAGCCTTAACATACATAACATAAAAAAATTCCCCTGGTGAACTGAAAACACAAACAATTCCAACATCAACATAAACATGTAAGGCAATCTAGTGTTGTTTTGAGACTTCTGTGCTATCACAGAAACCATTAAAATCTTCTTGAAAACCAGAACTTAGGTTTATGGAATTGTATTTTTCGCTTGCCAAGTTTGGGTTTCACAGCTACTACCTTTTCTGGTGCGCAGGAACTTTCAATGTAGTCTTGCATATTTTTTCTTAACATCTCCAGCAGTGACATTTATATTCATTAGCTTATATTCGGAATGATTTTACTATCAAAACGCTTGCTTTTAAACGTGATATCTTTTTTTAGGTGGGTGTACTCTCGCGTTTGTCCCCGAAATGCTAAATTTCAGTAAATACATTTGAGCTATTGATTATACTTGGCAAAAAGAAAAACAATCAAAAAAATAAAAAATATTAAAAAATCTAAACATCAATGATCACACCTTCCCAAAACACAAGTAATTTTTCCATCACTAGTTATCCTTCAGCTCAGTCACAAAATCATTTGGACTAGGCACTCTTTATGAATTGCATCAGACAAAGCAAAAAAACATTCCAGAATTAGTAAAAATAAACTTTAAAAAAAAATACATCCTGACCGTCATACCCAGTTTAAACCCTAAAACAAATGTGAGCTAATTCATTCGATAATAGTCGTCTGCTAACATTAAGGGTTTCCAGGGATTAACAAAAAAAACTGTTGCAATTTTTTTAAACGAAACGGAAGTCTTACAAAATCTTCACGTTACTTACGGTTAATAAACTGTTACAGCTAGTCATTTAGTATCATGTATTAGTTTTAAAATTATTTTGTTAAGCTTCCAGAACTCAAGCCAGGCTGCAACTGTTCTAAATTACGGATCAGGTTGTGGTATGGTATGGTATAAGAAAGAACTTCACAACATTATAAAGACACTTACTCGCACAATGATGGAAATGAATGAGTACAGCCTCCAGTTTGAGGTGTAAACCAGGAAAAAAACTGAGGAAAGAGAAAAAGATAACCAGGTATTTGTTTGAATAAAAGTGGTGAAAAGTAACGCTAAGACAAAAAGTAAAATGGAGAAATAATAACAAGTTAATAATGCTTACCCTTCTTGGATGACAGAGGAGATGGGTAGAATGAAGCAAGTTTCTCTTGGTATTGGAAATGAAACAAGATGTTATGATGCTCACCCTAGTCGTGCCATCGAAACACAAGACACAAAAGCAGCAACTAGATTGTTGCGGTGTACTGCAAAGGCCCTTTAGTCAAAAATAGCCAACTCCGTGTTTCACCCACAAACGAAAACGTTCTTTATAAATAGGACGAAGTATGGCAACCACTCTAGGCTAATAAATAAAACATTTTTCAAGGGACTGAACAAGGAGACAGGGGACAGAGTACCGTAGTAGTCACATGATTTCACTCTAAAACCATGTGATCTCCCAACTAATCCCCCAAACCCCTGACGAAAAAAAAGAATGACCTATTCCCAAACCAAAAGCATCCACTTCGGGGTTAACATATCAGTATCTTGATCGAAACAATTTGTAATGAAGAAATCTTTCAGCTGTACGTTCTGAAACTCCTTTTCTCCCTACCCACTTACACCAGGGAGCTTACGATTAGATGACGTCTGAGCTAGGAAACAGCAGGCGGTAGTAGAACACACAAATGCCGGGCTTCCAAGCGTTTTCATTCATCCGTCGAGTCTCGGCAATAACTTCAAACTTAATCTTTTGCCTCTTACAGAAAACGTAGGAGCTGTTCCCTTTTTTGCATTTTGCAAATTTTCTTTTGGCAACTTCTTGCCAAACTTACTATTAAAACAACTGGCAGTTCGTTTTATGGCTTCCTTTTGTCTGAAAATATATTATATATTCTACTTATAATATGAGGTTGTCGTGCTGTTCCCGCCAAAGACGTCCGCATCGTGTGTGCGCAGAGGCAAAGATCGAAATTGGCACAAAAAACGGAGTACTTCATCCAGTCTACCCACTTGCCATGTCGCCGTTGTGAAGTAAACATTTGCCTTATCGCCGGAGCAAGCTCCCTAAATTTGTCTAGCCAGGAGGACTGGTGACTTTCTCTACACTTTAAATCTCCCCGAGCACCTCACAATCAGCTCTTTCTTCTCAGTTACAACCAATTTGTCTATCATTTTCGTCTGAAATAATATTTCTGGAGAAGTATTTATATCAGCCTCCGAGTAGCGAACTTCCATCTTTGATATATTCATACTCATCTAAATAATCTTTGGAGGATATGGCGAATATCGACAGGTTAAGCTCATGGAATCAAATCGGTTACTAATCAATTTGGAATAACCTTTTACGAACTTTTTGTTACTCTACAGACTGACAAATATAACACCAAATCGGAAAAACATATAGTAACTCAAAAGGCTTTGTATTTAAATTTAAAAAAATAATTTAAATTCAATAGTCTTTCCCCAAAGTCTTTCATTCAAATCCATGAACTGGATAGTGATATCCATTTTGTTTTTCCATTCACCGCAGAATTGAATGGAGCTATAGGTCGATTTACTTACTTTGCAAGTAATCGTAAAGCATCAATGACAAGCAACAAATGGCAGAAAATTTATACGGAAACACCAAAAACATAAACAGAATACAAAGGTACGAGCAAACCAAAACATGGTGGAACACGAAAGCATTTGAAGTCGCTCTAAAAACATTGAGTTGTGTTCTTCCAAGTATTTCCTTCACACGCATATCGCTCTATCAATTCAAAACAATTCTACTGGATTTTGCTTTTAGCTCACTGGCTATCAAAATCAAGTGTTAGCAAGCCCAAGCTTTTAGTTACTCATTACTAACGTTTCTGTCCTCCATTTAACTACCTGTAAGTTAACTTAAAGTTTAAGTTGAATAAAATATTCTCGACATTAAATAGAGCTTACAAACACAAACTAAAAGCTATATTAAGGCATATCGTTTTCTCAAAAAAGGCAAAATATGTAAATGTTTGAAAATCAATATGGGATCTGAATCTGAATCTGAATCCGAATTTTACTGTGCTGAGCACCAAGAACTGGTTATTACGCACAGGGAAGTCAGCAGTCTATTTATAAGTAATAGTGACTAGATTTGACAAGATCTTTGATGTTAATTTGTTCTGT
>JAOBRG010053894.1:10858-21718 GCA_027574985.1 Umimayanthus nakama | reverse complement strand
TCATTCTCGACCCTTTGTTCTTTCCTATCAGGAAGACGAAACTGTTGAATATGACAGTGACGCATTCGTTGACCCCGCCAGTCTGTACTCGTTTGAGAACCCGATGTATGGGACACATCCTTCCGGCGAACCGGTGGAGTTGAAATCTACAGCAGCGAATAAAGTAAGTGATTTATGAACAGAAAATCCAATAAGATGACACGCGCGTTTGCCAAGTGTTGACAGAACCAAACCAAAATCCAGAAGCTCGGTACGCCTTTGGTTCGCCTGTGGTCAAATTGAGTTCAAGGTCAAGACTTTGAATTAGTCGGATTGGTTTTTAATGATTATTAATGTTTTGTCGTTTACTTCAGGAATCTCGAGAACTCCAAGATTTCTCCAATCCAGTTTATGATGAGACAAACGGGCAGGTGGCTCGGCCGGAGATCCTGCAGGTCGTACCGTCACGTGACCCCGCCGGCGTCAAACCGTCTGATGTTAAAGTAAGATGGAGTTCAACTGTGTCTCTTAGAACCGTTGGGAACACAATGGAGAGCAGTTTTCCCTCTGTTGATTCTTCCGCTTAGAATGCGATACAACTAGATGAAATGAACACTATTGAAGCGGGATTTAACTGTATAACGATGGAAGCTTTTCTAAGATGTTTACTAATGTAAAGACCTGGCTACTATCCGCTTCGTTGGATTATCCACAACACTGCAAGCAATAATAGGGGTCTTTTAGAAATCAGTACGGTGAGGGCGACGGCGAATCTGGAAAGTACAAAATAGAGCCCTATTTCAGTGCGCAACCTAACCGTTCGATCCGGGTTCGAGTCGGGTTAAACCAACCTGGGTTATGCTTACACGAAGCTTTTCTGAGCAATAAAGAGGTTTAAATGTGATAAGTTAAAGTTCTCTAATAAACATTCCAAATAATACCTTCTGAGTGTAGGGAGAGAGAGAAAAAATCTCTAACCCCGGTGGGGTATTCTCTCTTCTCCGTCAGTGGGCCCACTTCCTTACTAGGGCTAACGCTTAGAATGTATTACTTGGGATGTTCATTAGAGCACTTCAACTTGTTGCATTGAAACCAATATATAGCTCTGCTTAATAGTGCTCAGCGGCCAGGTCTTAGGGGCGAACCATTTGATCTTTGAGGGGGGGAGGGGGGTGGGCTTTTTTTGAAAAAAAAAATCCTGAAAGCCAAGTTATCGTAAAAAAAATCCTGCAGCAACTGGTGAACGAAAAAAAAATATCCTGCATCATATTCCCAAGGGGAAAAAATGTTGCAGTTCAAAAAAAAAATTCTGCTAGTGTTTTGTATCAGAAAAAATTTCTTGCACACTATGGGACATGAAAAAAAAATTCCTTCTTACCAAAAAAGCCCACCCCCACCCCCCCTCTCAAAGATCAAATGGTTTGCCCCTTACTAGCTACCCTTTCACTAACTTTTCGGGTTATGTTCGATACACCAAGTGACAATGAGCCCTGAGTTGCATCACAAAAAACGCAACAATGTACTGTCACTTTAAAACAATGAACAATGGCACCTCACTTGGTATATCGAACATCACCCTACTTTTCTAACTAACCCGGTTTAGCTGTGTTTGTTACGCTGTAAAATTTAACAATTGACGCAAAATGTAACAACCTGAACTGTAAAAACTTTTGACGCTAAATATAACAACTTCTTAACGCAAATCTAATAACCTTTTGACGCAAAATGTAACAAACTTTTGACGCGAAATGTTTCAACGCAAAATGTAACAAATTTTTAACTGAAGTTGTATATGAAGACTTTTCATTCCAAAAGGTAATAGTAACAAGCCGACAGGTTGTTAATAACCTCCGATTCAGTGAAAAAAAACATACAGACCAGGGTTATAGCCAGGGATTTGAGCATCCCAATGTTTACGTCACAATGTCGACGTTAGGATATTAAGCTATTGCAACAATGGATTATGACGTCACACATCAGCAACCTGTCGCTCAATACGCGTTACGTCATAAACCACCTGATTAGACCGAGTTAAAAACATTTCAGTCTAGCTCGGAGAGTGTCGTTTGCAGCAGTTAAAGCATTGGCATCGAAAGGTGTCTACAAGTATCCACAGGCTGATGTCCCAAGGTTTTTGGACGTGTGGTCGTTGTTCAGTTTGTTCTCTTTTAACATCTCTAAACGTATCCACAGTAACAGACATGCGCTCACAGTTGGCTGCCTCATTCTCATGCGCAATTTATGCATGTAATTACAGTTTGCACAAAGATGGCAGCTCGGCAAAACGAGCTATGAAGATTTCAAAGAAAAATCAGCATTCCTCAACAATGTTCCTTAAGGCCGACCAGACAAAACTGTTTTTCGAACTATTAAAGCCTTTCATAGTTGCGTGGCGGTTGCAGTTTACTTGAAACTTAAATTAAAAGAACTTTTTGTGAAACTTCCTCCCTAAATCATGCCATGTGCAGAAGACATGCTAGTAAATTTTATGTTATATGTTAAAACAATGTTTACCTCTGAAAAATTTCATTCCTAATTTTTCAGCTTTGTCATCGTTTTGTTAAGAGTTGCATTATTTTACATTTTGAAAATTTCCTCCTCTGTCACTACCGCAAAACGGGAGTTTACTCCGGCCGTTGTTTCATTATCCACCTTCGGGAGGTGAACATTGTCCATTAGCCGAAGATGGCAAACCAATCAGATTGCTTGAAATATCAACGTCATCGAGATTGTATGTGCTATTCTTCTTATACTTGTTTGTTTGACCACTGATCACAAGACCAATGTCCATGGCTTTGGTACGCAAGGTATCACAGAGCCACGCCGATTGAATAATTGTTGGATGCAATATTTGCAATGGTTGTTCAGTCCTTAAAGAAGTCAGTCAAAAATCACTGATAACTGTTACTCAAATTTTAGAGATTGTACGTATTGCTGGTCGCACGGAAAGGCAAAGCAGATTCAGCACTTTTAATTTCCATAAAAATTCACCAAGAATATTAAAGGGGGCTGTCAAAAACGTAAATCGCCGCAGCTTTTCCCCACTGTTTAAGTCGTGAACGCTCGCTTACTGACATCACTTCCTTTTTATCTGAAAAGCTTGTCACAGTTCAGGACTCTCGATTGAAGCATAGTAACGTAAAGACGAGTTTCTGGAGATGTCGTTATTACATTTAACTCATTTATAGCATAATGTAGTATAACCTCAAACAAAATAAATATAAGTCGAAAAAGCTAAACTTTATTTGAGATTGATTTCTTGTAAGTCCCTTAGACACCCAGTGGGTCTCTGGCATGGGGCCGCATTTGAAATTGATTTGTCGACTAATTTTGAAGAAATGTGATTTAGTTTTATTTGAAATTTGCAACTAAATCTAAGTGACCTAAAATAAGTAAAAACAATAAAAAGTTTAAAAATTCTTTAAACTTTTGCAAGTTTCTAGAGATTTCTAGTCTTCGTATATGTGACTCTGACAATCGTTTTTTTCAAAAACACATTACCCAACTGCAAACTTATTCTGCGTTAACCTCAAGTCTCTAGTAAATGCTTGCCGTGCATTTTTTGGTGAAACCTTATTGTACTATTCACGTTTGGTCTCGCCTATCATGGGTGACATCAAGAGCTTCTACATTTCTTAGAAGATAAAATTCACTTAGAGATGGAAACTGATAATCATGCTTTTATTGTAAGCAAATTGTGACATCGAATAATACCTTTACCACTTATGACAACGTCATGTATGACGTAACGAAACACAAGTGGTGGTAGAGTGTTAAAGATGTTTTGTGCCCAATTCAGCAAAACCTGTTTGATTGGGGCTGTGTTTAAAGAAACGTGTAACTTGGCATATAACAGAAAACAAGCCCTAGTATGTCGCAAATTGTTGTTTGTAATCCCCAAAACATCATTTGTAAATTTCACAGTAAAAATAAACAGAAACTAAACGTGCGTTTGCGAAAGTCGTAATGTAACGGACAAACACAAGATATCTGTGAGTACTGTTTTACCTTTTCTTCTTGAAGCAAATCTTTTGCTTTAATTTTTTTTCTTGCACAAACGCCGGCTATATAAAACTGTATTCTTTCAAGAGTCAGCTATTCCCTTTTAAGAAAAGCACGAGTTCAAACGGCGTTCTAACTCTTTCATAACACATATTAATATCAGTATATTAAATTATTATTATTTGTTTTTGTAACCTTTAACTTGTAATCGTTTGCATCATGGGCACAAAGTCGCTTCAAAACTGCTCACCAAAAACAGACAACTGCACCCTCAAAATCTAGAGAGCACGGTTTAATGTAAAAGCATGTCACTGCACAAAAACCCAGTTGTTAAAACTTGACTTACTAGATTGTTTGTTTTTCTTTCAGATTCCTCTAGACAAGCCAAGGGGAAGAAACATGTAAGTTTAATACTCATATTGTTATTATCACCATCATCATCACCATAACTTTAACATCGTCATTGTTAGGCAAAAAAAGGAAAGATTAGTTGGTTAGCATCCATTTTTCCAAACTTTTTTGGTCCGGCGGGTAGTTTTTATTTTTGTCTTTTTTTATTTTTTGATCTTCAGAAACAACCGTTTAAAAGGGAAAAATGAGTTGCAGAATCTCGGACTAAGTTTTAAAGCGTCAAATCGACCTTTAGCCGCAAATATATTTGACGAAGTCATGCCGTATTTGCCTTTCAATATTGGACTTCAGCAGAGAAAAAACCTACAAATATTTGAAAAAGTCGGAAACGTTTTAAAGCAAATGTAGAGAAATAAAAAATAAAAGTTGTTATTGGTCGGGAGCTTTTTCAATGGTCGGGCGGGGATGCCCACCAGTACTATTTGTTTTTAATTGGCCTTATTGCTAATATTACTAATCTTGTTATTAAGAATGTTTTTAATACTACTATCTTTACCATTATTACATTTACTATTATCACGCTTACTACCCTGTTATGAATCATCGCCTGTGCCCACCGTTAGCGGAGAAAGACAAATTCTTTAGACATTGTTCATCGCTTCAACAAAGCAGGCCCTAAACCAAAAACTACTCGCGCACCCGATACATCCTACCCCCTTGTGGTTGACTTATTGTCGTATATACGAAAAGTTAAGTGCGGCTAAACAAGCCCTGATTTGAAGACGTTTGGTTTCTTAGACTTGCAACTCATCGTTTTAGCTTTAACAGCCCACTTAATTTTAATGATTTTAATTTTATCTTTTACAGACATCATTTTAAATGCTTTGTACTTTCTGAGTAGTGTTAAAGCGTACATGTGATCTTAGACCTATTGCTTCATATCAACAATAATATTTGTAATAATTTAGTAATAATAAATATAATAATACAAATAACTTGTTTAATTCTTTTTTATCATCTCCCATATCTCCCAAAAGGACTTTTCAGATATATTTTTACTCTGAAGTTTCATTAAGAATTCTTTCAAAGCAATTTTAAAATTGTCAAAACTTTCCAAACATTTAAGATACTTCGGAAGTGAAGTCCAGAGTTTTATCCCACTAAATGAGAATGAATGTTTGACTGTTGCTGTGCGGAAACAAAGCAAGGTGGCGTGTTTTGACACCTTGTCTGTAACAGTTTGTGGGATTCCCGGGCGAACATGCGCCCCAGGAGTTTTACAGTATCACGTTTAATGAAAGCATGAGACAAATAGGCAGTACGTTTCTTTTCTTTGCCGATTTTGCGTTTAGAGACACTCAGGAATAAAATTGTCTTGATTGGGCTTTAGCTTCCGAAAAGATAGCAGCCCGTGCTACTAAACCCGAACAAGCTCCTGAATAAGAAATATATTTTGGCCTGGTCCGTAACCAATCAGAAATGGCGAGCAAAAGAAGGGTCTTTCTTGTTCGTGTTCTTCCAAGGGCCAGGGAACTCGGCAGAGACTGTTATGTTTAGTACTCCGTCAATACATCTCTCCCGCCATCTTGATTTTACTCAGTGGTTTTTCACACAAAGCACGGCGGGCGCACATGCATTGCTTTAACACGCCTTGGGACGTGTTGTTGAATTCTCCTTAACAGTCTCTGTAGTTTCCTTGTAAAAAAGTTAAGAAAACATTTTTTTTAATCGTAGATAAGTTGCTGTGTGTAAGCCTTGCTTTATTCTCATTACCAACTGTCTAAGTGTTGTTACATTTAGGAGTGGCTGTTACATTTGCGCACTCAACTGTCCTTCGAAATGTTGTTATATTTATCAGTTTATCAGTACACCTAAAATATTTTAAAGAAATTTTTTCTCAAAAACAACGTTTTCCTTTCTCAATGCACAGGTTGAAGATATCAGTTTTTCTAGTAAGGTAAGAATAGATCTATATTTTTATTTTTTGCTTTAACAGTCGAATGTATTCCTCGCTTTTTGCCTTTTTTTGTAAAACACCCAACTCAAGGAACCGACAGGTCTTTTAAAAAATAGGCAAAAAAGCGAGGATAACATTTGACTGTTAAAATTTTGCGTAGCTCTGGATTTTCGGAAAGTAGAGGTTGTCATCTACGGTCGATATCCAGGGTGATCTTTCAACTGCAGTTATTTTAAAACGTTGTCCTTGAACTTAAGTTTTATAAATAATGTTGAACTACAGCTAACTTTTCTTAAATGTGTTGTCAGCGAGTTTGTGTAAGCAAATACAGTTATTCTCTTCACATTCGGTGAGTGGTTGTTTTTAGAGTATTCACTTCCGTGAACAACATGTTAACGAGTGTCATTCTACCACTATATTCACCTCCATTTCAGAGGTTAATTGTCAAATAGGAAGATAACGCTGGACTTTGTTGTTACAGTTTACTTGGATGAAAAGACCGTGTCGTGACGAGATGCGTGATTGGCCGGGCACTAGAAGTGCGGCAAACAACACCAATGGTCATGTCGATTTTTTACATAAAGTAGTTAGTGGCGCCGGCAGTATATTTGTAGTCACTAAATTTTTCAGATAGCTAAATGCCGTGTATGAATGATAGCCGTTGTATTTGAGTTATCATCACATTTATTTAATGCTAATAGTCACTGCACGGGAGCATTAGCCTTGATATTTAATTGATATCCACTATATTGGAACAAAACTAAAGAACTAATTGGTTGCGAAACTCAACAAACTTCAAAAGAAGTGAAAAAAAAGCTACTTTATTTAATGTAACGTTGTTCATTGTTTTGTGTAGCGTGTAAGCTCAAAGGTTTCTAATGGTTAACTTTGCGACAAGATCCAATTTTTGACGCATGCTTTGAAAATTGCATCTAATGGCACCTTGGTTGCACCGTGTGTGCGGTTGTCTTCGATTGGGTTTTATCGCATGAAACAGAAACTGCATAGATCACATCTTATAGTATTTTTTTGGCATGATGTCGCAGTCAGTTCATACAGTTTAACTGCTTGCGTCGAAAGTTGCATGTTGTCGCAAAGTTGTACGGGGGTTTTAGCTGTTCACTTCCATTCAATACCTTTTCTGTCTTGAGCACAGACAAGGTCAGTGAAGAAAAAAGAAAGAGAGCAAACACATTTGACAGTAAGACTGGCCGAATTTCATAACCAGTTCGCTGTAGTTACTATGATGTGATTGGTCAGCACCGGACTTGAATTGTAACCACTACTAGTATACTCGGCTTGAATTAGAGCGAACACTGCTCATTCACAGTCATTCAGAATGACTGAAATGCTTGTTTTTGTGTTTGCTTTAAATATCATTTTTTTAAAAAAAAACTTTAGGTTTCAGAAACCTAGTAAAGCACAAAAAAAAAAATTTTGATATGGGGACATTTTCGTATTATTTAGATTGGGTTTTGCCATTTTACCACAGACGATAGAAAAAGTAGCATTTAAGTCATGTATGTTGAACCTATTAAACCCAGCCATTGTCAACATCTAGTATTCTCCTTTATACATTATCAAGGCTAAACAAGTTAGTTTTTGTGAGAGTTGATGGGCTGAGCAAACTCTAAGATGAGTTACATCTCTCTCCCAACTTGTTTAAGGTATCAAATACCGTTTGGACTAAAAGGATTAACGGCTTACTTTGCTGGCTGGATTTCTTACAATTTGGTGGTTGTGCACCAGTTGAAGATGCAGCTCTTTAGAACTCAATAAATATTCAAATAACAGATCAGTAGTTCTGCGTATCAATCCAATTTTGTATTAACTCAAATAGGAAAATGGGGCAACACGAGATACTTTTGTGTAGACGTGGTCGATTGAAGTCTACAGCTTTCTTCACCCGGAAACCAGTTATCAGCTTGCAGTAATAGGTCAGGAATGTCAACGAAGACGGCTGCTGAATTTTCAACTTTCCATTTACTCTTTCTTGTTTGTGTAACTCATGCATTTCTTTTTGTTTTGCCTGAAGGTATGTGAATGTGACAAATTAGTAGCTTTGTTTTTAAAGCTGCATAAAGATTGAAATGATTTGTACTGTGACCTTCATGTTCTCTACGAAACTCCAGAAATGAGGTTTTCTCGTCGTTGTTTCTTAAGACGACGGCAGAAAAGTGGCCAGGTGGTTGGCATAGTTCATTTTTATTGTAAATTTATTTGGGTGAATGGAATACTTGTTAGCTTTGCTTTGTATACTGTACAACATAGAAAAGTTTGTTTCTTGGGTACGTGTCTCTCTCCTCTGCGGAGGTTCCCTGGAGGAGGAAGGAAAGCAAACAAAAGAACTTTTAAACTATATGGGAGCACTGGGGAAGAGAGATTGGTGAGCGCGCGGGTTTCTCTGGGAAGGTGGCTTCTTCCTTCCCATGATCCCCCGCGCGACCTCCTTTCTTACTCTTTCTCTCTCTCTTCCTCTCAACCCTCTGCGGAGGAGAGAGGGTAAATGTAATGTTCGTCAGTTTAACATCGTCGACACTGTTGTGTTTTTAAATATTTTCTGTTCATTATTTATTATTTCTTGCCGGTCAGGGTAGCGGTTAAGTAATAAAACGGATGCTCCCAGTTGGTTTGAGCTAATGGAAAATAACAATTATACAGCCATTACTAACAAACGCGATCTTTCTAATGTTTCAAAAGATTGAGGCTGAAACCCTCAAAACACTTAAGAACATCCCGCTTCGTATTTAACCATTATTCCCCAAAGTGGAGGTGAATAGTGAGTAACTATTCACCGAAGTGGAGATGAATATACTGGGCTTTTCTCTCCAGCTGATCGGAGCCCCTGGAATTAGCCGATCAGGGGCGAGGACGTCTGCAAAACTGTAGATTATGTCGTTCCAGGCCTCATCCGCGAGACAAGGCGCGCGGAGTTGATTTAATTTAAATTTATGCATTTAGTGATCTACTCTTCAGTGTTTAAAAGACTTGAACTTTTTTCCAGAAGTTCCTTAATTTTGACTCTTTGTCCAGAGTACTGCTTTAAGAGTAAGCTTAATGATATACAGTTTTGCTGATGACGTCACTGGGCCAGATTAGCTGGCTGGCACTGAGGTGAATGAATACATTACCACATACCAAACCAGTGAGTCAGTGAAGTAAAAAATTACAGTCTTTGTACATTCTTATGCCGTATTTTGAAGTTTGCAAACAAACTGGAAGTTGAGACGTAGAATGATGGTTGAAAACAAAACTTTTATACCTTGGAAAACAACCAAACTAAATTTCGTCGCTTCCTTTTTAATGATTGAGTTGGCTAGATGGACATTTTTCATTAGCCACCGACACTGAGGGAAATAATTACCTTGGTAAAGGACGAATATTTACTCTTTGACAGAGCGCGCGTAAAAGTGAAACTCGCCATTTTGGCTGGTAATAACAGACGTTCTTCTAAATAAGAATGTATTCTACTCCGAAATGTTTAGTCATTCTTCAATTGAAAGAAATCCAGTACTAAACTCGAGCTCCTGCACCATCCCCGTACACATGGGGAATATCCTCAAGGTTCTTGTTAAGTTGTACAAAGTTTGTTTCGCTGTTTCTGGACTCTCCGCGCGTCCGCTGCAGCGAATACATCTCGTTAGTTGCGCTCCCCGTTGACTTAGTATCAGTGACGTTGTAACCTTTAGTGTTTCTCCAGAGTAGCTCTGTCCACTGCTTGCGAACCTCCCAACGCATCACACAGTAAAAAAGAAATATAAAGAAGCCTTGAAGGGAGTTGAAGATGCAGAAGAGATACTCAAACACCAGCTTGGCATCTCGGATAGCTAGGGCCCCAAACACCCACGTAAGACCCAGGAGGACCATTATCGCGAGTGCTGTGCGGCACCTTAAACTTGTGGGCTTGTCAGCTGCCTCGGCTGGAGTGCCTCTTGCAAGACTCCACATGACGCAAAAGAATATTATGAAGTTAACCGCTATGATTAATAGTGCGGGCGCAAACATGGCAGCCTGGAATGGTAAGCCAGTTAGGACACAGCTGCGAATATGAAAACAAAAACATGTTATAATCAGACACCAATAGCAGGTGAGAAACCGAGAACTAAGAACGCTGTCAATTTGTCTTGTCTAACCGGTCAAACCGGTCCAACCAGTCAGTTCTTGAATGGAACGCACGAGCTCATGGGCTCATTTAAAAAACCTCGATGTCAAAAGATGTATTCATTTTGACTACAAGTACTTAATGTTTCATTTTGATTGTTTCAAAGCTTAAAATTAAAGGTTAAAAAAACTTTCGGGAGAATCAGCACTGCTCCTCCCGCCTTCCTTTGCCGTTTAACCCAAAAAGCATAAGGTTGGAGGGGGTCAAGTTGACACCTGCCCCCCTTTGATTTTCTTGGTTATAAATGTTTGCTGCTTGGTGGTTAGCAAAAGCAGAAAAGGTGACGTCACGATTGTTGACATCATCTTAATAAGACATGTAATTGTTATTTTTAGTCGATAAATAATGTTTCTTCACCATTTGTAGTGGCCTATTCTGAGTTTAAGTAAATTCTGAAACTCTGAAACTC
>JAOBRG010053894.1:0-10758 GCA_027574985.1 Umimayanthus nakama | reverse complement strand
TAGTCGATAAATAATGTTTCTTCACCATTTGTAGTGGCCTATTCTGAGTTTAAGTAAATTCTGAAACTCTGAAACTCCAAGCTTGCGGCAGATTAAAACGTCATTTAGATACAATGGTTGCCATGGAAACAACTGAGACACCGGATGGTTTTGCTTAACTGAAAGTAAAAAGTAAGCTCATTACATGTATGTTCCAAATATCATGTCAATCAGATAAATGGTGTCGAAAGAAGGGGGAAGGTATTCGATTGACCCCTACTCCCCCCCTTCCCTTCGTGCAACTTTTAAGGCTTATGCCTTCTAGGGTGTTACTTACGTGTGCTCGTTGCCGTACGAGTCTGTTGCTAACGTGACAGTAATTGCCACAATGATTGCGGGCACACCCCATGCCACTACAGAAACCTTGAGCATGAATCTCCTCTGATAAGTGGCATAGACTTGCACAAAGGCGAGGTACATCTGATATCCCTCGACACCCATCCACAATACCACCGCTAAAACGAAGTAGTGAAGTAAGGCAGCCACTGCACGACATCCGGGTAATCCTCCCAGGCGAAATGCGCCCACGATAAACACGACCAGCAGCAGAGCCAGGGCAACACACAAGCTCATAAGAATATGTTGAGCGTGGCTTTTACGGAGAGTTCTGAAACCAAAACAACTATAAAGTTATCTCATGCAGAGTGTCCAACGATAATTATTTAGAGGGTTTCCCAGTTTTTATGAACGGTCGGCATGGAAAAATTTCGTTGTTGAAGATTTGCTAACATGGACCATGAGCAAAGGCAGTACTTTTTGTCAGTTCGTTAAATTTTATCCAAAAGATCCTTTTCGTGGCCAATAAATGGAATCAAGTATCAAATCTTCAAACATCTTTGATTAAAATTTCGTCTAGAGCACTGAAACTGGCTAACCTAAAATTTGGAGGGGAACCATACACTGTACTCTAAAACCTCCTCCTCCACAGATGACAATTTCCCTCGTACAATAAAAATTTCGAAAAATCCACTTCTGGTGGTCTGTAGGTTGGATAACTGCTCGTGCATCAGGTTTGAAACTTCTAGATTACTTAACAAAATAAATTTCTGTTCTAGGGTTTTATTAAAATTAATCAAACAGCGATGTAAATAATTTTTGCTTGTTTGGGCGATAGGGTTCTAAGAAAGCTGCATAACGAATAGCCGTGTTTGCCTCCTTGAACGTTTTTATGAATGTTACAATTTGAAATCTTTTGGTGTGAACCACTTCCAAGGCGTTTACTAGTGTTTTCCACTCATTTAAGTTCTTCCAAGTGTTAAGGGCTGGGAAAATGTAAACGAAAGGAAGTGTAGATCTATCGTGTTATCCTAAACACCAATTAAAAGGAACTCAAAACTCGCTTCCACTGTTTTCTTCCAACTTTTATTCAGCCAGTCATCGATTATTCATCATCCAAATATTCAGTCATTCATTATTTCATACATTCGTTCATTCATTCATTTCTTTACATATTCATTCATTTGTTAATTTATTCATACATAAACTTATTTTTTCGTTCCGTTTATTGTTTCATTCATCAGTATATTTAATCATAAACCCTCTTCAGACTCGGGGGGGCTCAAAGTGCCCGCGACAATTTCAACTTTTGAGAACTTCCTTGATGCTTAAGAAAAACCATCCAAATTTGGTTACTATTGTCAAAATGTATTGTAGAACAGTATTAAGGGAGAATTTTGTGTCAAAGGAGTCATTTGTTACCATGGCAACCCCGTTTTTAAGCCATATTTTCTCAAAATTTGACCTTTTAATGTTATTCGATAATTATTTTAACTTAATTGCTTTCCCACGTGACCTTTGACGTCAAAGCGCAATACCGTTTTTGAAATCCAAGATGGCGGCAACTTACTTTTAATTTTTCAAAAGTTTCAACTCTTTCCAGTTAGTTTGCATTTTAAATTATTTCAAACAGAAATAAAGCAAGAGGGGGGTCAAATGGACCCCCCCCCCCATAGGTTTTTCCGACCTAAAATTTGAAGCTTCCAAGCAATCAAAATGAATTTTTCGGTACCAGTAGTCTGATAATGAGCGCGTTTTTTAATTGAATGACGTCATCATTTCTAATTTATGCATACTTGTTTATGCAAATTAAATTCGAAATAGAAAACTGTAAACTTTTTGGAAAATTGGTTCTCATTTTTTCTTTTAAACTCTATTCTCAATTATATTCCTATTTGAGGCTGAAAATACATGTTTTCTGCTAATTCCAGTAAAAATTGCTTCAGTTTTGCGTAAAACAAACATTTTTGAAAAATTCAAGATGGCGGCCACGTTGTGAAATGACTGTCGCCATTAATTAAAACTTGATTGTTGTAATGGATAGTAATTAGCAAACATAAAGTTGCTCCATGCATTTGCCTGATCTTTTATTTGGAACCGTTTCGAAAATCTATGGGGGGTCCAAATGACCCCCCCCCCCCTCCTCCTCCTTGGACTAACTTGTTACAGTAAACAGCTTGGACTTCCGTGTTAAAGACAAATAGTTTCAGTAAAATGCCAATGTTTATTCAGTTTATGAGCTAATGTATGGTTTGACTTTTTCCAAGCACTTTAAGCTTTGTAATACTAAATTTCTTTTCAAATAATGTTTTTCGTAGTAAAAACAGGGTTTTCACTTCGTATCGTTTATTTGTCGTTTTTTTAAGTCAGAAACCTCTTCAAACTATTCTTATGATGAGCTAGACTTTGTCAAAAGCCAAATTTTTAACAGTAATGACGTTATTGTGATGTCATATGACAACACATCATTGATTACAAGATAGAACTTAAATAAATTTGATATGGTCTGTCAATTATGCAAAATATCTCTTCATTAGCTTTTATTGCAAAAAAGTTTCTGGAGGGAGCTCAAATAGCATCCCCCTCTTCTTTCTGAGGGACACCAGAAAAACCCAGGTCTGAACAGTGTATCCATCCATCAATTCATTCATTCATTTATTTGTTTATGTAATTATGTATTTATTTATCTACTTGATTTGTTTAGTTAATTATTCGTTCGTTCACTCAATCAATCAATTAATCATTTGTTCAGTTTTACTTTCAGTCGTTCTTTAAATCAATCATTCTTCCGTTCACCCATTCATTCATTCAGTAAGTTCATTTGTTCATTCATTTTTTCATTCTTTCATTTGTTAAGTCACAGCCAGTCGGTCCAACTATAGGTCAACCTAGCTTGCAGCTTGTATTCTCACCTGAACATGGCGTATGTAAAGAGTGTCAGCAATACCCCCAGCAGCGATATTGCGCAACCAGCATAACTGATAATACTCAGAGCGAGCCTGTGAGGTTCATCTTCTGTGACAGACTGGGGACCATGAGCGGTGAAGAGCACTGCAAAGTTGGTCATGTGATCACAGTGGCACTTGATCCTCCCCGATGGCATGGCGACACGTTCGCAGCCTTCAGTCGACCAGTTGCCGCGACCACCTGCGAGTCAACAACAAGAGTTACAACAAAAAGAAAGACAGAGGGTAGCAGCAACAGTTGTTAGTGGATATTTATAAGGCAGAAAAATGATCAACCTAGGTTGGTCTGGCATGCCTTGGGGTATGAAGTTGATTAATCTAACAAAAACACTAAGGATTACCTGGCGAGTTTTTACAGAGATGTAAATGATAATTACTTTTAAATGCCAAACAATGCTTGTACGTACTATGGTTTTAAACTCGACATCTTGTGGTAATTAATGTATGTTTTTGTAAAACGTTTAAATAAAAACTGACATCTTGGTTAAAAAAAACCCTAAACACTAGATACTGAATTTCTGGTAATCTGATTGGCTCTCTACTCACGATAAAAATCATATATCCTGTAGTTTGTGCAAACTTGAAAACTGACAATTTTATCACGAAAAATTTTCGCTCAAAATGGCCGAAAACTTGAGTCAGTAGAAACATAATACAAATTATTTTTATCAAGTTCGTCCGCTATCTAAAAGCTCATACCTGGAGTAATTGTTTATTATCTTAAATTAAGGAACTTTATGGCAAAATATTCTCCCACACGCTATACATGGAGGTAGATCTGGTAAGTATTCTAAAAAACACTTTTCACCGAGATTGAAGAGAACAACTGTATAAGCATACTCGGTGACAACATAATATATACAAGAAAAGTAAGCATTTGCCAGATTTCCACCTCTGCCACTACTTAAAAACGACATTTTACGCCAGCCAATGCATCATTCCGCAAATTATCGCCTGCCGAGAGGTTGACATTTCAATTAGCCAGCGATAACGACCCAATCAGATTGATTGAAATATCAACGTCAGCGAGTTTGCATACATGTTTCTGGCACTGGTTGTGAAGGCCGAAGGTAGAGATAGTTTTATCAGTTCAAAGTTAATCTTAGTCTCGATACAACGTACCAAAACAATAAGAAAGTTTTGTTTCTCTGAAAGAGAAAGTAATGATCAATGACCATGTAACGAATCATTAATCAAGAATGAACACTGAAAACGTTTTCACAGGTTGAGATAGTCATGAGGACAGTTTCTTTGGAAAAGAAAAATAACACAAACCACTTGAGAGCAACCTTATGCAACAAGATGCATAAATGCGTAAATGAAGTATAAAGAAATAAAGCATAGATTTACGTGGGAAAGTTAATAGAGGCAGAAGAGCCATACTTAGGACTACCGTTTGCTTAAACGTTGCCACGCTAGACGTTTCTCCCAGTTATTAAAGTGTAAGAAAGGTATAACAAACATATTTCAATAAAACAACATTTGTCATTTCACTTTGCTTTAGCCTATCTAGTTTCGACATTAACGTATTCTTACCATTGGCAGTGAAATCCCAGAAGACACAAACTGGATTATCATCACTTGGTTTTAATGGTTCAAACGTAATCTCGATGGGGTTTGATAAGTTCTTCATTTGTGTTTCAACAACTGAACTCGAGATCACACGACTGTTGACGGTCCAGTTTCGGAGTTTCTCTTCTTCATCGTCATCTGAAACTGTCTGGAAAAACTTGGCATTTTGATAGATCACGAAACCAAACCTCAAAGGTTTCGCTGAACTCTTATCGAATTGTTCAGCAATGCTCTCTGGTAGAACTATCCCCGTTTGAACCTGGTCTGCGGGTAGTTCTTCGGTAGAGATCGCGTTCCCCGTCAGTGTGTCATCGTTAGCAGTGCCCGCAGCCCGCGAGGCAAGTGCGTAGCCTGTGAACTGATTCGCGTCTGTGACTGCTGCCTGGATCATGAGGCGTGGGGTCACGAGAGTACGCGACGTCTCGCCAAGGGGGACGGGAAGGTTGGCCGCTATGGTGTCAATCAGTTTCACTAATCTGTGAAGCAACAACGATAGATCACGGGCTTTAGGAATTTAATGGCTAGTAGCACACGAAAATATTATTAAATAGCGTATTTTTTTAATTAACCCTAGCAGCCATGAACACACAATAGGCTTTCTTTGTTCTTTTAATTAACGGTATGCGTAATCAGTTGGTGTCCAGTTGGTTTCTATGGCAACCATGGTTACAAAAATGAAGTCACAATTGGCCGCCGTCTTGGATTTTCAAGATTTTAGATTTTATACAAAATTCCATTAAAGCATTTAAAAATGACAAGAAAACAGCATTTAGCGATGGAAACTAATAATTTTAATAACTCAGCAGTAACTCAGTAATAGTTTGATAAACAGGAAGCCTTACTTGCTTGTTGTTCCGGCAGATTTCTGACTCTCAGCTAAAACGCTCTCATTTGCAGCCATAACCATGTCGACAATGTCCACTAGATTTTGGCCAGTCTGAAAGAACAACCACACAACAATTACTTCTAAACTCTGTTTTACATATAATGCAAATCATTTCACTACCTGCAGTGGAACCCCGCTTTACGGCGACCTCATAAATATGGCTACCTCGTTGTTCAGGTTACGGCCAATATTTTTTTCCTCTTTGAAACAGCCATACTTTTTCTCATAAGTAAACCCAGTTGACGCGGCCACCTCGTCAATACTGCCAACGGCCACATTTTGAAAATCCAAACCCTTTATAACCCTTTTGGGTTTAACTCATAGTAACGGCTATGGCAGTCAGTTAGTTAGCAAACTAGAACGTTAGAAAAGTAAACAATACATCTCTCGATCCGAATCTGCCTGAAAATCACCCTAAAAGTAAAGAGTTATTCATCAACCACGATTGTGATAGGCTTTTTTCATGTCGTTCCTTAAATCATGAAATTTGACCCTATCCTGTTAACACGTCCACCCCGTTAATACGGCCAAATTTCTCTGGCCCGTTGGTGGCCGGATTGACGGGGTTCCACTGAATAAGTACAGCGTAACAGAACCAAAAGTTTGGTACGGAAAAATTAAGCATTTGTAGGAAAAATTGACAACTAGTTACCGTAGTTGCTGGAATACTCAAAAATTTTAACTTTAAAACATACTTTTGGGTTTACTTAAAAACACGAGCATGAAAGGCTTCACACGACAGCTCTTTCAATATTGTGACTTACACTAAATCTGAAAGACATGCCTCTGATCGAACGCGGGCTTCTAAAGAGGGATGTTCAATGCAGCTTTGATTGCGTGTACATAAGCTCGTTTACAGAACTTTACAGGATTATAAATAATACAAATACTCGAGCTTGATTAGCTCATTAAACTCTCTGTTATTCCTTGTGTCTGGCAAAAAAAACAATTATTGGTCAGTGTCGATTATTTTACAAATGCTCTTATCGAACACAATTTATCGGACATTTGAACAAAGCAACCACAACGTCAGTTCCTGACTTTCTAACAAATAAGCATCAATATACCTCTGAGAAATTGTGACCAGAGCTAAATGGAGAATTTTTATGTAAAGGCGACAGTTCCTTGAATATTTCTCAATACAACATAGATTTCAATTGCTTTATGTGTTTTCGTTCTTACAAGATGCAACGGCTTCGTTCTTTTCTCTTTCTATTCGGAAATTTCAAGTTTTGTATTACATTTGTGATAAGACTTCGCTCAACTATCATTATCATCGTCACCATTTTCGTTATTATTGGTATTATTTATTGTTGTTGTTGTTATTATTATTATGATGATGATGATGATGATTATGATGATTTTGATTTTGATTTTGATTACGATTACGATTACGATCATGATTATGATTATGATTATGATTATTATTATTATTGATAATACCGCGTTTTCCCACTAGTTTAGTGACGCCAACTCACCGAATTAATGCTGCCAGCATTCAGCACCCCGTCAATAATATCCGCAACAAACACAATATCAGCGGTGTTGAGTTCATTATTTGCCACACTCATCAACTTCTTCGCTTGCTTGACAACCTCGTCGGCATTCTTCTTGGTAATCTTGTTCTGTGGTAAAAAATAAGAAGAAAAACTATATTGCTGCAGAAAAGTTTATGTCTCAAAAAAAATACAAGGAGGAAACTTGAAAGACTTCTGCAGACAAGCGAAAAAATGTGCCGATAGTTACATAATATCGACAACAAATAGTAAATGATGACTACTAGGGCTCGACAGTTTTTCCACACGAGAGACCAGACAAATAGTTATCGACAATCAAATCGGTAGCCGATTATTTTACGTTTTCCTACATTTTCCTATTACTATTTTAAAATAATAGTTAACAACTATTCCCCGAAGTGGAGGTGAATAGTGAAATACATTCTACCGAGCCGCGAAGCGGGGGAATAAATATTTTTCACTAGGCACCGACATTGAGGGGGATAGTTATTTTAGTATTAACGGAACAGGTAAATTTGCGTTGGCGGGAGTAGCTTCTTCGTTCATTTGATGAATATACTCTTCCGTGACAGTAGCAAAACGAGCCGCCATTTTGAAAATTTCGTCTGGAGGTGAATATCCTAGGTTTTATCGTGTCTGATGAACCAATCAGAGCACGCGAAAAGTGCTACCAACTTGTTCGATACACACTAATTATTAAATACGGTCCAATGGTTATTCGTTTTCAAGCAATTTGATTGGTTCGGTTGTCACCGTTTATCAGCTCATATTCTACTGATTGACTATATATGGAAAACGCATGGTTGTGAGGCTGGCATGCGGCATTTGGTTCAACGGAAACGGAAGTTATTTTTGAGTCGGCGGCTTCTTCAGACACAATTTATTTTCAAATAATATTTGCCGCTGAAAAAAAAAACTTCGTTTAATTAAAAATTGTATTTGATAAAACAATTCTTCTATTCGACCTTCTGAATATTAGCTAATTATAACAGATTCGCACTCCTCTCTCATCTGTATGTTATCAGCAAATAATCAGTGGGGTCTCGTGGAGTAGTTGTTAATTAATACTTATTAGTAAAATTGAATGGGTGATTATCGAAAATGGTGCGCGCTGATTGGAACTTCGCTAGGTAATTATAGCAATGACGCATGCGCAAAGCATGTTTAGGCACGTGTTTGTTTGTTTTTAAATGAAAAAACAATTATTTTTTAAAAGTTTGCTATTTTTATTTTGTTTTCTGGAATAATTACCAGTGCAATTATACTAAAACAATTAGTTACTTTGTCTCGCTGACTTTTCGCCGATACTCACGTCGCCTTCGGTGACTAATTGTTAAATAAAATACTTCTGTCTACAGGTACATATAATTAAAACTGATACGCCAATAGTTTACTAAATACTGTTATACGGAGCGTAGCTTCTGATAAGCCGTTGGCTCTTTAACAAGATTTCTTGCTTGACTAAAAATTTGTTTTAGAATAATATATGCGTTGTTACGTGGTAAATATTTGTTAAATAAAGTTGAACGTAACCTGCTAAACTACGTATGTCAATATTATTTTCAATTAAAGCAAATAGGTTTAGTTGTCTCACCGAGAAGGTAAAAATTAGCTCTCGCTAACAAAACAGCCGTGTTAGTCATTTGCAGCTTAAGTTATTTCCTTTAAAAAAATATAAACTATCAGTTGTTGAAAACAAGATTTTTTAGCAGTTTGTTTAAGATCGGTGACTTGGAACAGTCAACACACGGGATATCGATTTTTCTTAATAATCGATCGATTTCTGTTGTCGACAACAAACAGTTTTCGGGATAAATGTTTGTCTCGCCCGTGGAGGCTCCAACTTAGATAGCTTCCTTTAATTCCTTCCTTTCTTTGACCTTGATCCAGCCTTTTGGCACGAGTGTTCTCTCGACCGTCATTATGAATACAGTGTAAAGAGACAGCACACTGTTATTCCTAGATTACTGACAGTTTTTTTCATGCAAAAAGCAATAAAAAACGGTAAGATGTTAAAACAACCTGTGATTCGTCATCACTTTTTCTTGGTTTTTCTATAAGTTTGTTATTACAATTTTTTTTCCATTTCCAGAAAGTTTCCACAAAATTAGCAGTCCATTTTGTTTTCTGTTACTTTCAGTTCTTACCTTCGTCAGTTTTTCCAAGCCCTTCGTTGTCTTGGAAACAAAATCACAGACGCTGTCATCCGGGATACTCCATCTTGCACCTGATGAAAAGTTGCCAGTACAGTTTCTCTGCGCCTGCGCACTTGGTGGTCCGTAAATACAGGAGACATTTTCTTTCTGACCAACTGCAGTGAGCGGCCAAACGAATTCACCCTTTATGTTAGTCTTCCCAGTAACTTCTGCAAAGCAAAATTCTGCGGAGACAATTAAAAGTAATGATAAATTCAGCCGGTTTCATATTAGCAGCAAGATCGAGTGGTGCCTGGGAAAAAATTGAAATCATATCTACTTTTTCTTGAACTTTGGCAAATAGCCAAAATTGTTCATTTCTGTCAGCCAAGAAGTCTTAATATTGCTTCTTTTAAGCATACTTTGAAACTCTACATCCTCTTCTAACTTTTTCAGTTTTTTGTATACTATGATGGATTATGTTTTCGTAGCTTTTTCCGCCATTGCAGTGCAATTCAGTCATGTTTCATTTTATCAAGCTGTAATGTTTTAAAACTTAATAAAGTATCTATCTATCTAATGTACTTTATTGTAAGTACATTATTGGTTGCTAAATAACTAAACAACTAGACAATTAAACGACAAAGAAACAAAGACAAGCAAATAAGCAAACAAACAGCCCAACGGACAAACAGACAGATAGGCAGATAAAAGTAAACAATTAAACAAAAAACAAAGGAATAAACAAAACACCAATCAAATAAATGAACAAAAAAATAAACGAACAAACGAGTAAAAAAATTAATCAATAAACAAAAAAGAAAAGAAAGAAAAAAGAAAATATGATTACCTGGACTCTCAATGTGAATCTTCCTGTTATAGAGCTTGAATCCCTCGAAACTGTTTCTCTTGGCCCCCTCCTCAAGGAGACGTTGTTCTCGGGAATAGTAAGTCTTCATGTCACCGGGATCAACTGAACTGTATACCACCAGTTCAACCTTAACTGACTTGGAGGTGGACTCGCTGAAAAGTGAATCAAAGGTATTAACTGAATCACTGGAAGTACAAAAAACGAAAGAAAAGCTAAGAAAGGCTAAGGGAAACTATATGTCCTGGCTGGTGCTCAATAAAGCATTAAACACTATAATTATTTTATCCTTCTAATCATAAATCATATTCATATAAATCTAACAAGAGCTGCAATTAAAAACTAAGATATTCTGGTTTACATGAACTCAAATACTGAATACCTAAATTCTAATAAAGTTGCATAAACTTATATTGTATGCCAAAGGACATGCGTTAAGTTTTAACCGTTTCAAAAATCTTGGAGCGGGTTTAACGCTCCCCTGCCCCTCCTCCCCCCT